>CM031235.1:966475903-966708479 GCA_018340775.1 Taxus wallichiana var. yunnanensis | reverse complement strand
ATAGAAAATTCATTTCAAGATACTCGAAAGAAGGTAGAAACCTATTACAAGGAGTAGATTTAACATGCCTCGGTTTAAAACGCCATCTCCAGATGCATATGATTGTTTCAATTTCGTTGCTTGCCTTTAACCCAAAGTGCTTTGCATGAGCTCGAGCTAGCGCCACAATCACGTTGAGCTGGAAAAACAACTACAAACCAACCCCATGATTTGAAGCTCGGACACGAGACATAATGATTACACCACGCTCCCGGCCTCGGTAGGCATCTACCGTGATGATACACAACCTTTTCCTTTATCGATTGAGGACAACATCTAACACACGGTGCAAATCTGTTTGGCTTATAGCCCCAAAGGCGTGATTATTCCAACAGAAAACTTTATGCTTGCTAGCTTGGTGACACGCTGAAGAAGCTCATATAATAGCAGAGTAAATTGTGTTTCATGAATATTCTGATATGAAACAGGCCCGCCTCTATGAGGTTCTCTTCCATGAGTTACATCAAACAGCAAGAAGATCTCTAAAGAGAATCTTTGTAAATAAATTTCATCAGGTCTCCTGGTAACAGCCACACTGTCACTTAATCGATTTTGATAAAAAAATATGGTAGGAGAATCTCGAATTTGAGGGTGCATTCGACACTTAACAGAAAATAACATAGCAACAGATGTGCATTGAGGATGTCGAGGCCTGAAATGGCGAAGTAGGCGAGAGTGAGACGATTAGTGTCCTGCTCCATAACCGATCTGCTCCATTGTTCGGCTCCCACACTATTCTTCACCCTCTCGTCATCAGGAACAGGGGACCATACCAGCCATTTGAGGCCAACAGCCTTCCAGACCCAAAACCCCACAATTGCGAACAGTCCAAATTTCACCTGAGTTTGCATCCTCTCTGGCACGTGCTTAAGGAGATCACTGTCTCGTTTTCCGATAGGGGTATTCTCATAGGGAGAACACCTCCAGTGCAAAATATCATAGCAAATTTTGCGTATAACGTTAAGAAAGATCTTGACACAAAAGGGCGGTGGGAACAAACTAGTCCACTACAACCCATGACTTCAAACGGCTCGGGCTACTTGATATTTAGACAGGACAACTCGGAGGAGGAGTTGGAATGCCCAATGAATGCAAAACAAAGGTGGCCTTAGCCGCAAAACAAACTCACCGCCACATAGTCGATACCGAAAAACAAATACCTTGAAGGAGAAACTCGATTTTAAGGATGCATTCTCGCATCTTGAGCAGACAACAATGAAGTTGACAACCCGTTGGTCGGAGCGCTCAAACAAAACTTCTACTACAAAGACACATGCCTCGTCCCCATGCTAATTAATGATGCGGGCAAAGTGATCCCTAACAAGAACACACCATACAAAGACCCAATGAACATGGGGGTAACACGCCTACCTCCCTATCTCAAGCTTCATCTACAACCACCATATCAAACCCATGGCGGAACTAGGAATGTGGTGAACACGATCTCACCCTCATTGCAAACTTGCCTCAAGGTTTGATCGGGCTTCTTCTATGCTAGATCCGCCACCGGACCAGGCGACTTCCCAAAAGAAAGGGCAAGATGTACCCCAATCTAAAACTTTATCTCGCTCTTCCGCTACTGACTACGAGGTTTCTGAACAGCCCGATCATGGCCGTGGTCGCGTGCTACCAAAACAGAATGGGACAGAATACACGAGAAATGGTCAACCCGCCAACACGCTGTTGCCCTTGCGAACACTTTCTTTCTGTCACTTCGTCCGTCGATTTGAGAACATAGCGAAGGGGAGAAACCCGAGTCCGAGGATGCGGTCGGCGAATGGCAGATAACACATAGTGGACAACCTACACGTTGGAAGCACTCAAGACGCTCTTCGCAACAACCGAACATGATTAAGGTTGCGTGCATCCAGAACATCGGATCAACACTCGGCGGTGCCTTGGGATCGCCCCTACGGCTCTGGGATTAACTCACCTTTGGAAGCCACGGATTTTCTCGGGATATGTTTACTTCTCTACCCTGTAGCGGGCTGCAAAAAAGTTAGATCCTTCCTCACGGCACTCTCATACAAGAAGATTTCGTTCTCGCTCCACGAGGCGCTGCATAGGCTAGAGGCTTTGTGCCGGCCAAGATTGCGTGGTCCGGGAGAATTGTTTAATGCATTCGGTGAGACTATGACCGGCCATCAAACGCCCGCCTAACTCAACCAACTCTCACCCACTCGCCTTCAATTTTCTGAAAAACGTCCCTCTCTTTCATTTTGTCAAACGCAGAAAGCATTCACCAAACTTACGCTTCCTTGACAAGAAAACACGTGCTTCCTACGCCCTCCACTCCGTTTCCATTTCTTTCTAAATTTACTTGTTTCAAAACTCTCTTTTTTTTTTTTTATAAACTTTCATTATTTTTATTATTCCATTTTTTTTTTAAATTATTTTACTCTAAAACTCATTCTATTTACATCGTTATTCTATTTTATTTTTATTTTTCTCGATCTCGGGTATAAACCAATGGGCATTACAAATAATATCTAAAGCTTTTTTATTTTATAAAATATAAAATAAATAATTTACAAATTAATTACTTTTTTACCAAAACAAACCAACATTCGACACAATACTATCATGTTTGGCAGCTTTTCGGTAAGAATGTGAAACTAGCCTAAGATTCAAATCCCATAAAAATAAAAGTTTCCGAATCAATGGGGTTATAAATGTCATGAAAGTTTCCAAAATAAATGGAATAATTTGATATTTTACTCACATAATAAAATGTCCAACACGTGGTTCTAATTTTGGATTATGCATGCGACTTGGTCAATGTAGTCAATTCTCTAACCTCTTAAATACCATGCAGAGTGTAAACGTGGTGTTCATGGAGATACAATCCCTGAATTGTTGGCGTGGTATATCGATGATGGTTTGTAATTAATTTTGACGTGCAAGATGCATGTTGGGGGTGTTGTTACTTTTAACACTACTTAGAAATCATTTGAGATTTAAAAAGAGAAGTAAAGGTCTGAAGATGCATTGGCACCTCTTGGAAAGGGAGATCTGGATCGATTTGGACGGGGAAGAAAAAAGACCATCAACCAAACGCTCTTCTTTGTATATAATTATTGATTTTTAAGTATTTCAAATAATTATAAATAAATTAAAAAATTGGTTGTTAATAGTAACATTTATACATTTAAAAATAAATAAATAAAATTATAGTTAATTATTGTGGCAATTAAATTGTAGCTTCCACCTACATGTTTTTTGTGGTAATGACAATTGTAGAAAAAATGTTGAAATTGCCACAATATAACATTGATGAGAGTTGTGAAATTGTAAATTGTGGAATTTTTACAAAGATGGAATATATAGAAAAACTACATTTTTGAAGATTGTGGAATACTAACAAAAATAGAAATTGTAGAAATGTTACAAATATTAAGAAATGTGGAAAATGTACAATTTAAAAAATGGAGATTATCTATAAATTTTATAAATTGTGGACTATCCATGGTATAATGAATTGTGGAAAAACTACAATAATATATCAAAAAGTGGATTAGCTACAATTCCAATGCCACAATTTTAGTTTTTGGAATACCATATAACCACAAAAATATTGTTGAAAAATTGTGGCAAAAGGCATAATTTGCTTTGCAGGCCATGCTTCCAAAAAACTATACCGTTTGGTTTTTCTTGGAAAGCTTTTCGCCTTCAATGCGTTCACCTCCCTTTTCCTTGATGAGTAGTATGGTCATGGTGCTCGAGGGTCGGCAGGAAAACCACAAAATAACTTCGAGCCATGCTCGACCCATACCTGTTTTAACGTTGTTATTTACGAGGTCCCAGTGAGATATTTTCTTCAAAATTGGGCTTATACTGCGCGATATCATGTTGGGGTGTTCACTTGTGTGGAGGTCGCATGTGGAGCTTGCGTGTATAAAAACCATAGGAGTTGGTCATTGCACAATCTGCATGTACGCAACTTCTTATTTGCCTGCAACAAAAAAAGGTAGGAAACACAAAACATTCATCTTTTTGTTGATGATTTATGTTGACTTTCTTATTCTTATTAAACTATCCTAGCATGCATGCTAACTGTGTGGAGAGAAAACAAGATTGCCAACTTGTCCCTTCTTGCAATGCAGTTTAGATCATGGTAACCAGAAATCATTTGTTGTGGATTGATCTTTATTTTTCAATGCGAGTATATCTTTTCAATTAATTTATAATATCCTACCTTTTATTATACATGCTATTCATATTCAAGTGTGGTTGTCTATACGGCCTATGTCAGGCTTTAAACTCTAGAATCACTATATAATATCCATTTCACCAGTTTCTGAATTTTTTTCAAATTCTAAAGGAACTTACGTAGATTGAAATTTGTTATTTTTTGAGCCTGTTCAACAGAGATAAATTCATATTAAAATTGCATGTGCTACTGAGATAAAGTCTTACAAGCCATAAATTCCAGCCAAGTTTGATCATTAAAAATATTCAAACTCAATGATGTTTCCCAGTTAAGTTAACCTCTTCTATTCTGTAACTTGTGAACAGATGGACAAGGCATCAATAATAGCAGATGCAATTAAATACATTCAAGACTTGCAAAGACAAGCGAGAGATATCAAGGATGAGATTTGTGCCCTTCATTCCAACAACAACATTAAATGCTGTATGTCATGTGTATTGTTGCCAACACTTACCAATCACAACATGTCATGTGTATTGTTTCCGCTGCTGAAACAGGAGGCAGTCCCTCCCATGCTCAAAAAGCTCTTCAGGACAGTATTTCTAATATATTTTATTTACATAGACTCTATATAATAGCCACGTGTACTGGTACAACTCGTAGAGACTATGTATTAAATAAAATATAAGATAATCTTTTTAATTGTTATTGATAGTATATTAATGATACTAATTTTGAACATTTTCAAACATTGTGGTGATACTTGTTGGTAACAAGCTAAATTTGTGTCCCTTGAGAGCCGTTAACCCAAAAGAAGGTCCGTAACTTGTTCAAAATAATAATAATAATAATAATAGGTTTTTACAGTCCACGATGCCGTGGGCGGCCTATTTTTGGGTCTACAAGCGGCTTATAGCATATGGGACTACCTCGTACTCACATGTGGGAGGCAACTAACTTTGCTACAAACGAGACGTACATACCCTACCTCCTGCAGGATTTGAATTTGTGACCTCTATTTCAAGAGCACATGTTCTTCACCATTAGGCCAACTCAGTGTACGGGAAGACCTTTATTTTATGGAGACGTGGAGTCTAGAGAGTCCAAATGTCAAAACTGCACTTACGCAAGTATTGACTCAAATTAAAGTTTGAATACCTCTTCCAAATTCCAGGTAGTAGAATTGATTACTTTGTATCGTTGAAGACACAAAAGATCCTCATTTCAATTTACTTTAGAATTTGAAATTATTAGTAGGCGTATTTAATGTTTCCCACGTCCTTAATCGGACATACATGTGTACTAAAAAAACTCATTAATATGGGTTTCCTATAAAAAGTTTAAACTAAAAATCTGAAAATATGTTTTTAAAATTTCCTTGTTGCTTCAAAGGTCTTAGAGAAAATTTTATATTGATTTATCTTTGCAATGCTACTTGTAAGTGTGAAAGGCCGTGCTAACGATCCTATTTCCATGAAGAGTGATTCGCATTACTATGATATGAAGAATAAATTTTCTTCTTGTCTTGGCCTCACATTTGTGCTGAAATCGACATATTATAATGGTGCGCTGATCTTCATGGAGTAAATCCAACCATAACTATCTACAAAAATATATATGTTGTGAGTGACGCCGATATTTTTGAATAGAAACCATTTCTCTAGATTCACATAAGGGGGATGTTTATGTCCATCTAAGAGTGAATATTGCACTGTGAGTGATACTAATCATAAGTTTTACTCTTGTTTTGTGCATTTAGATCTAAAGGATTATATGTTATAAAAAAATAAATTTAAAACTCGCAACATGTATTTGGAATAGATGCAACATGTATATGAAATAGAAGTTTTGTTCTCAAGTGATGAACTACATAAATGTATATTTTGTTTTGGCTCTATTTTCTGCTTATATTAAATACTCTCATCTGCTACATACTTGTTTGTAGACATAATACATGAATACATACATGTTAGATCATAGAAAATTGTTTCTTAAATATATCTCAATCTGCAAGATTCAAGTAAAAAAATACCTTGTTACCATTACTTTGTATGAGTTTGTTCCTTTTAATTCCTTATATTAAGATTGCACATGTGGCGTATGGAAAAAATGTCATAATGATTACTTCCATTGTTGGTGGTGGTGGTTTTCATGGCATTACCAACACTCCTTCAAAGATGCATACAATTGTCATTGTAGATCCGGCTATCGAAACTTCTACTACACACTTTTGATATAATTGCTAGTGTTATCGTGTTATAACACGTGTGAATTATAATGTACGCTAATGTTATAAAGTGATCTATACATAATGTGCAACGTGTTTTACTCTTTTTTAAAACCATTTCCATGTACATGCCCTATGACTAACATTCATATATTATACACCTAAGATACATCATATGTTATGTAGTCATGCATAACATAGTCTAGGGTAGTGATATTCTTGAAATCATGACCCACATGAGAAATAAATGTACTATCCATATAAATTTAGTATTCCTAAAATGGATACAACTTCTTTTGACACATATCATATGCATACATAGGAAACCAATACCAATATCCGAAGATAATTAATCACACATGGATATAAAGTAAGTCACACAATCACCGTATATAATTTCAAGCCCCGCTCATTTGGATTCTATGCACTCTACATTGCCTTATACATGATGTACATATAATCATCCCATTCGTGAGATGATATGACATCCTATCTATTATTCCCCTACTTACATCTATAACTACAATAACTTTAATAATCCTTAAAAGAAGTACATGTTTATTCTACTCAACCACCAATAACTTTAATAATCCTTAAAACACACACACACACACACACACACACACACACACACACACACACACACACACAAAAATTTTGTAAATCACCAAAAGCTTCAAAATACTTTTCTTCTCATTCTTGAATACACCTAATATTTTACAACATTAAAATTTTCCTTTTACTATCCACTATCTCTAAAAACCCTAAAATTCCATGAAAGCCTAAAACGTCACGAAACCTTAAAATACCAAAAGAATACCTACTAGTAAAACATAGGATGGATGGGCCCCAAGTTTTATGTAGTAAATATTCCTTTTAAATCAAGGCATAAGCCAAATCTTGGCTTATTACATAAAACATAACAAAAGATATTAAAACTCTAAGTTCTAGAAAACACCTAAAAACATTCAGAGCCAATTTTAGACCACTAAACGAAGGAGTTTGGCACCAAAAATATTCCAAAAAGCCACCCAACCTTTCTTTAAAAATTGGTCATGGCATATTACTAATCAAGATCTACCACCCTAAAAATTTTCAAGATGATCCAACAGTGATCGATCAAATTTATGTCATTTAGATATTATGCTCTCACATCATGAGTAGTGGAGAGGGACACATAGAGCATCTCCTAATGATGAGGCAAAACAAAATGTAGACACTTATTTTGGAAAATAAAGTCTTGCAACAATAAAAAATTATACAACACTTTTTAACCAGCCCACACTCGCCCAATTTGACCAATTATGTTATCCCTAGCTATATCTCACTCATTCTTACTTACACATGCAACCTATTTATTCATGTAATGCTAATATTAATTCGAACATTGGGATATACAATTGCACATGCATCTAGGAATATAGTACCTAGAAAGGGATATAACATCGGTATGTTATGGGTACACCTACACGTTTTCATCCATTTCCTCCAATGACATTTTTTCAATTTGAATTTCTTTGTTACAATCCTAGTCAACTTTACCCGATTTTTCCAAATCTAAAACACTTATATAAGAAAGTTATTCATCTCTGATTAAGAGAAGGGAATTCTATTTACTTTTCACATATCATTATAATGAGTGAATACTAAGAGCATTCATGTGAAAATGTACTCCAAGACTTCCTCGAGCTTCGTGTACTCTACATACTCATTTTAGAGAAATCATCGACAAAATTTGGAAATCATAAATAACCCATCATCTCAAGTCAAGATAGAATAAGGGTCAATTACAAATATATTATTGCAAGCTCATGGTTATTAATTTGGTTGCATAAATTCTAGATATCTCATACTAGGAAAGAATGCCACATTGTTCAATCCCTCTTCAGAGTATTAGTGACATTGGTAGTGTGTGAGGGTGGCCAAACCCCAACTAGTGGTTGTTTTTCAGACTCTCTCACCATATAGGATTTGAAGATTCAATCATATACATAACAAGCATCACCACAGTTGTCAAAGGTCCTAATTGGATACATGAACAAATTAGGAAGCATCACATAGACCCAAAATGTTTCAGGAGCTAAGATCATAAATGGACATAATCATACAGAAGGTCCATAGCACCCATATTCCTTGGTCTATATCATACACTTTGGTTCAGGAAACTTGCAGGAAAATTACAAATACAAATCTCTATCGTAAACAGTTCCATCCCATTTTAGTTATTAACTTGATCCATATCATCACACTCTGAGTATTATCTAAGTCACTCTCTATTTCCGTTTATTGCAATTTGTTTCATTATCTATCACTATTTGTATATTCATCCATGTACTATTTCTATATGGCTACAATTACCTTTGGAAACTAATTGACTAAGATGATATACCATTGGTTACAAGCCCATATCAATTACACCATTTAGGTTAAATCATTTTCTGGTCTCGTTATTGGGTCCGAACCATAGTTTCCCATGAGGATCCCTATGTATTTGCAATACACATATATTTGTATTCTTGGATCGCATGTGCATATTTATTCTATGGATTACAAGATTGTACAAAACCATAATACCCTTCCATCTCCCATAGCTCCACATGTATACTATAGTTATGATTATTCTAGTCCATCCATGAATCATGTTCCTACAAGTTATGGATATCATGCATATGTTGAAGATAATTGATATGTCTCAAACAACATATTTACATATATCTAAGTTGTTCTCGATAATATCATATTTTCCATCATGTCTCTTAGTATATTGTAACTATAATTTAATTAGGAAGAAAATATTGATACAAAGTTTATGTACTATGAAGTTACTAGAAACGTTTATCTAGATAATATATATTTTCTTTAATTTATTTTATTAATATCATGCACTCATTTTTATGTAAGTATGAACATGATGGTAAGTGTATTCTAAATAAACAATGCAAACAAAACACAGTTTAAAACAATTTTATAATAATATAAGAAATATGGTTGGAGGGAATTAATACATGTATGATCTCTTAATATAACCATATGTAAAATTGATATAAATATTTAGATAATTTCTATAAGAAATTGAATTTAATAGTAAAATACATCATTTATATCATATAAAATGGTGTTAAATATTATCTAAAGCATAAAAGAAAAGAGACGAAAACTAACAAATCAAGTACTAAGTAATTGTAAAAAACTTCATTGGTTTCATGCTTCATTGTAAATAAGGGTGGCAGATAGTGAGTTAGTGACAAAGGCGTTTTGTGAGGAGTAGTGTTACCTACTTATCATCCTAGTGCTATGTCTCCGGTTCGACTCTCAATATGTGCTTACCAAAACCATTTTACCAAATAAATTGTAAACTTGGGCTATGGAGACTTGGGTTGCTAGTCTATTCGGTGAGGCTAATCGAGAACATATTAAGCTCTCCTTTTTCCCAGTAAAGATGATGACCCGTTGCTGAAGATTCTTAGATCTGTCATTGAAAAAGCCAAGGCCATATTCAAATTTTGGATTGTTAGTAGGTTTCTCGGCCTTAGATCGAACATCGATTTTGTGAGAGATTGGTGTAGAAAGAAATGGGCTTGCATCCAAAGTCGGAACTTGTGGGTGAAGGTTTTCTATTATTTTTCCAAGCTGATCTGGAGATGCAAAATGTGCTTCAAGGAGTACTTTGGTTCTATGGAAATGCCACTCTTAGCCTCCAAAGTGCTAGGAACCAATATTGCCACATAACCTTACTTTTCAGACTCTCCCTATCTGGATCCACCTCCTTGCTCTTCCCTTGGAGTTTTGGGAGCCCAAAATATGTTTGGGGATTGCCAGATCTATGGGGAGGTTGATTGATGTTGATCCTACTACCAAGGAATGCTCTAGATTAATATTCTATTAGCTTTGAATTATTGTTCCTAGGGAACCAAAATAACCAAAAGAATATTTTTGAATTCCCCGAGTGGTAAATGGGAATAGAAGATTGAACTGGAGAGCTCAATAATTTGCTACGTCAAGTGTAGAAGAGTCAAATATGACGTGAGGACTTGTTGTGGAGATGAGGATCCTTTTATGTTGTACATGTTTACCCGGATGAATGATTAATCGAAGGAGGAGTCGGTTGATGATAGTGGTCAAGCCAAAGAGGAGGGTGACACTATTGCTAGCTCAAAAGAATCCCTACTGCTATAGATTCGATGAGTGACAAAGCTGATGTGATTACTTGGGCGGTGGAAGAGGTGGGTAGCTTTGGTGGTGATGAAGAAAACTACATCGGTTCAATGGGCATGAGACAAATTCAAATTTTGAATCATGGCATGCATCGGTCGTAGGGATTCAAAGGAAATCTAGGGATTGGTCAAGGACCATTGAGAGTAGAGATTTTGGGAATGAAATGGTAGGTTGCTTGGTTGTTGATCTTGGGAGGAGAGATTTGTTGCATGGAGATAGGTCGGGAGTTTATGGACTCATAATTGAATGGGGGATGTGTGGACTATGATCCAACCCAAAACCATGGTCATCATGTTACTTAGATTTACTCTCTGAGACTTCTTGATTTCTCTTGGCTCAAGTTTTTGACCTTTCCTTCATTGTTTCGGGAGGATGCTTTTTCTATTTTGTGATTGTGGTTGTCCTTTACGCCACCTTTGGTCGAGGTCGTTCTTTCTTTTCCTTAATGTTATATATATTTTTTTCCTCTCGTATTTTTGTGGGTTTCGGATCCCCTCAAAACCAATTTTCTTATCTTATCCAATAAGAAAATGCTTATTTCCTTAAATATAAATTTAGAAATTGAATTCACAACCAAAATATGTGTAACTTAGTCTAAAAACAATAATCATTATTGTATGTGATGAATACGAACTATAATTATTATATGATAAAAAAACTATAAAAATCATGAAAGTGAGATTCAATCTCATCATTAGAAAGAAAAAAATTCCTCCATAAATAAACCAATGAATTACTCTTATAAATGAAGGTATGAAATGTATCAAGTGACAGGGTAACATAAATATAATACATGCTCAAAATGTAGGAATGCTTTATGAGTACATAAAAGAGGATAACAAAATTGTATGATTTTTTATTGATAATTGATGGAAAGGATCCATGGACCAATATGGTAAAGAAGTAACAGTGAAGCTCACATAGAACTAAAAATAGAGAAGAAAGAGCCAAACAAGCTTCACTCAAGCAACCTGACGTAAAATGGGAAAAACCCAAGATACGAGACAAAATCAGGTGAAAGACGAGGAGTGAGATCTTAAAATTATACGAGTTGGAGATGAAATCTATTTTGAAGATGCTCTTTTCTTATTTTGAACCATCATCCATTCCCCTTATCATCTTCGCTAGATCCACATGGAAGAGTAACATCATTAGAAGAAATATGTTGAAACTTAGTAGGAGAAGAAGGATATTCCTTATCTTTAACCAACCCCTCTAAAACTTGGGGAATTTTTTCCAAAGGATGTGAAATATATTGGAGAACCTGAAAATAATGATCTACCATAGGGGTAGATTAAACCCTAGAGGTGATCTATTTAGACACCAAATCTTCCTCATAAAATGAAGGGGTTTTGATGATATAGTGAGAAGGAAGAGAATCCTTCCACCATGAAGAATTTTCCCTACTTTTACGTTTAGGTTACCCACACTCTTGTATCAAATGTCTTGTTTGAAAACATCTATGACAACGAAAAGAAAATCTTTTGTAATCCAATCTTTGAGTCCAAACCCTTTCACCTATTTGCAGATTAATCTTGTCTGGAAGATCAAGGGGAACATCCAACTCCACTAGAATTCAAGCATAAGAAGGATGCACCAATTGAGTGGTTGCTTCATCTAATTTTACATAAACTCCCAAATTGTTACCAACGGTTTCTACAAAGGATTCAGTCCATAATTACAAAGGTAGACTTGGGAGTCTAATCCAAATGGGTAACCAATTGAATTAATCTTTCAGAGGATCAAACGAAGGGTACCAGGGTTTTTCCATAAGACTATGACTATCCCAAACCCAATTAATATCAAGGATAACATTCAGATTTTCACAAGATTCCAAAAAACAATAAAATATGCTTTTGAGCATGGGTAGAGTTCTACTTTACCCTTAATTTTAGAACACTAGTTTTCAGAGATCTAATCATATAGCTGAGAGAGTTTTCGACAAAAATAGTTTAAACAGAAAATGAGACCGCATTTTGCATATTCGTCCTCCTTCCTTTGAACTTGAAGTAGAAGATCCTCTTCGAGCTTGAGAAAATGGGTATTTGGTGAGGATTTGAGGTATTTCCTCTCAAGTTGAGCTCCTACAGTCTCTGTAACTACGGCTACAAAGGAATAACTATCAGATGCATTGACTTCAGAGCATCTTCCTGGTGTTTCAGATCTGCTGCAAATATCATGTTCCCTACCTTTCACCGGACTATCTGAAACTATGTTGTCGTTGCCAAAGGAAACTTGCCATCAGCATGTTTCAGACCTACGCCATGGTCTTCTCTTCCTTTACACTTCACCATTGATCCTTCTATTGTTGGAAGTATTCCACTGTCTTTCTACATTCCACAACCATTCACCTGCCCCGTCTATTGGGCTTCCACACTTCCTCTACGCATGTATAAATTAACATGTATGATATGTATTAATCATCAATACAAGCTTATTCATTTTCTATCAGTGGCACCAGAGCGTTTGAATGGGATGGCCTGGATATTCATCTGGTTTTAAATAGCTGTGAAACCGGCGCCAATGAAGGGTCCAACCCAGAAAATCCAGTGGTCATCCCAGACGTGGTCCTTGTTGTAAATGATGGCTTCGAGGAGGATTGATACCTATTCATGTCATGGGAATCATTGCTAAGTGAATCGAAAATACAGAAAATCCACTCGGGAGGGGCGCCAAAAGAGGAACCAACCGTTTAACTCCCTACACACAGCTGTCAGGTCATGTTAGGTCGGGACTCGGGAGAGAAAGAAGCCAAATCCACAATCTGAGTGTTGATCTTCTGCTTCCTCTGTGATTTTATCATGTGTGTTACCTGCGTATATTACGGCGTGCTTCATATCCTCATATCATCACACGTACTTTTCCCAATAAGCATAGACTACACCATATAGTATGGATACTGGATGTCATAAAGACGAGTTCATGGGTGCGAGTAATGTAGGTTCCAGTGGAACAGTGAATCCCATAGCAGTAATTACTAATTGCATACAAATATATTGGTGTTATAGAGGTGTATCTAACTGCATCCATCCAAACAAGCAGACGTGTTCAAACATCAGCTCGCTTGGAGAGGAAATGTCGACCACCTCCCAGCTACCTAGCTGTCAGGGCGTTCTACCTCCCAACATTGCCACGGTGCCACCGACCTGTGCAGAACAACCTTCATGCGTTAACAAACGTGGAAGAAAGCAAAGTGTCCAAGTTAGACACATGGACCTACAACAAATAAAGGTCTACAAATTTTCCTACAAAACCTACGTGTGAGGTGTAGAGTGCTCAGAGCGACCTGCTACCATCATTGTTTTGCGCGGGGGTAGCAAGAGAACGAGTGGTCCCAAGTTAAAATCTTCGCATAGCACAACGCCTCCGTCAATTCTTCGTTGCGGCAGGGAAAGACGGATCTTCGGTAGCGAAGCCCACAGATTCTGTCCGGATGCAGGTCTCTGGTGGCTGCGACAACACTGTTAAGGTATGAAATATTTCAAAAATAAGTTAAAGATGACTCAGAACCCAACATCATAAATTTGTTATAAAGCTATTAAAGATGAGCACGAACAACTAGCCTATGATCCCATGCAACAGTTTGAGAGTATAAAATTTGTGCCCAGAGATGTTAGCAACATTGCAAGCAACCATAGAGACGTGCAAAATTTGAGAGAGCCGAAGTCAAGCCCACAAGAGCACCGGTATCTACTCCTCGAGTCTCCAAAACTTGCAATTCGAGGACATAATGGACTGAGTCTTGTTTGACATTTAGACGGAGAAGAGTTGTCAAGCTTGTAGAAGGATACGATGCAGATGACAAACGCAAGATCAAATGCCCTTAGGCACATCCGTGTCGCATCGCACGAGCATCCGAGCTCACTTCTTCATCCGTTTATTTTTTTACAAACGAGAGCACATCTATCGTAGAGATTCAAAGAAATCCAAACAAAGTCCTTGCCATAGGAAGCAGATAGGACATGTCACGATGTAACAAGATGATGAATCCGAAAAGATGATGATGATTATTTCGGGGTTACTTTTATAAAAACAATGGAATAAGGGGCAGTGTTGGAAGTAATTCATTGTCTTTCTACAATCCATGACCGTTCACCTCCCCTGTCTATTGGGATTCCACACTTCCTCTACACATGTATAAATTAACATGTATGATATGTATTAATCATCAATACAAGTTTATTCATTTTCTATCATCTACTTTCCCTACCAATGCTTCTATTTTGAGTCCCCCATGGGTGGTTTCTTCCCCGTCTGTATTCCCCTCTAAGTTACCTCATTCTAAATCTTTAAATCTCATTCCGCAAGCCCTGTTGAGGTGGTGGAGAAAACCCTATCTTTTCTTGATAGGTCTCCTTTTCGACCTATTTAGTCGAAGATAAATTCTGATTCTAAATCTTGTAAAGTGGCTAAGGAAAATGGCCCTCCTCTCTTTCCTTTTGAAAAAAAGAACATACATGTCGATCAATGAACTTGAACTTATTCTTCCTATTGAGGAGGCTTCAGAATGGCGGAAAATGATTGACAACAAGAAAAAATCCATTCATAATAAATTGGTTCTCCTACATATTTTTTCTCATGACCTTGTGCTTTCATTGTGCCTACGTTGGGCTTTCTTTGTGTTGTATTTTGGTTTCATGTTGACTGTTGGTTTGACACAGTCTATTTTTTCTATTTGGGATTTGTATTGTTATATCTGAGCTTTGCATCTTTGTAACTAGGTAGAGTCCCCTCCAAAAAACATTTTTCCTGAATTAAAAATAAATTTTTTGTAATCCTAATGCATGAGTGTAACTTGCAGGAGACCATAGATTTTGATCCAACCATTGGATCATCTTGAAATTTTTAGGTAGGTAGATATTAATTAGTACCATGTCATGAGCATAATTATTTTAAAGGGTGGGTTCTATTTCAGCATATTTTGGGCCAATGCTTTCATCTAATAGTCTAAAATTAGCTCACAAGCTTTTTTTTCGAGGATTGTCTAGAACTTAGAGTTTTAATATATTTTATTCCACTTTATAGAATAAGCCAATATTTAGTGTGAACCTTCATTTATGATGAGATATTTGGCACGTAAGATTTAGGTCCCATCTAATATGTTTTACTTTTTACTTTTTTTTTTTGTGTTTTAGGGTTTTCCTTAGAGATAGTGGAAATAAAAGGAATATTGTAATGTTGTAATAGATTTGTGTGGATTTAGAAATAAAAAGAAGTTATTTGGAAGTTTCTTGAGTTTTCAAAAATTATTTTTGTGTGTGTTTTGTAGACATTTCAACCTCATGCAACTCGATCCACATAGAATCCACCTTTTTTCTCATAATGTTTTAGAATTTATAAAGCCTTATAAGCATTCCAGGTTTACCATAGCATACACTTGACTTAAATTAATCTCTTCATTCATTTGTAAATCTCACTACTCAATATTGTCTCGACTACAAAAGGAAAAAATATTTTCGATAGTTTAAGAAACTTTGTACTCATTTAGTACTAGTCATCCATATTTTAAATAAAAATAATTGTTTTTCATTTTTTTAAAAATACTTAGATAGCGACTTTTCTTTAAAGATATTTTAAAAGTCTTCTTATTTCACTTCATTGGTTTTTAATTTTATAGAATTGATTATATCCTACCAATAACAATGAAGCATTCTTCAATTGATGAGTGAAAATTCGTGTTATACCCCTTTTACTACTTTGTACTAATAAATGCCAAACTAAATTCGAAAACCATTGTTCACATTCTTCCCTAGTTCTCAACTCACCGTAATTTTATTTTTATTAAAGATTTATATCCTTTTTACTAATAGCATCATTGGATTAAGTAGATTCAAAATGAAGATTACTAGATTGTTCTATGGAGACAACGTTTGCATTGGAATGATTATTTTTGGGAGGGTTCACATTTATTCAAGTAGATCTTCTTTTATCTCTATTTCATCTATAATTGATATGTTAATTGATTGTTAATTTTTCTATTTCATGAGAAAGCTTTAGAACTTTCCATTCAATAATTTATTTCTCATTTAAAATTTATCAAAGTGTATATTAAGGAGATGGTCCATAATTCCATAGGACATTGCCCCATTCATATATTCACAAAAAGATCAATATAAGGGGGAAATGACATTTTCATGTTACCTTACAAAATCATCTTCGCCTTATTACTTTTTAATACTTTCTTTAATATACATAATTTTAATTCACATGTCTAGATGTGCACTATGAAACCAAATTGTAATTTCTCTTTTCCCCGTTGTTAATAATACATCATACTATTGAATAAAGGTCTTGTCAAGAAGATTGGTTACATGTGGTGCTCTGTTTTGACATTCTAGACATTTTTTCAAATAGTTGGTGAGTAGATTTACAAGGGGTGATTCTTTGTGATTAGGTGAAAATATGTTTATGATTGAGTGAAATGGAATATATGTGAAAAGTTCTTGATGGATGTAATTGTTGGTTTCCAAACACCATAAAAGTGGACTGAATCAAACCCTATATTTTTTCAAATGTCTACAATTAGAATATGATTTGTTTCCAAGTATCTTCCTTTCCCAATGGTCAGTAATTTTCTAGTTTCTATGGCCCTTTTTTCTTTCTCAAATGGTGTGAATATTTCTCCATATTTTTCCATTGTCTTGTATTTAGAGCATATTGTTCTTCTCTCCTAAACTTATACTTTGTAAAGTTCATGGTCTAGGGCTTGTATATTCTCCTTCTTTCACATTGTATCACTTTACAGATTCTACATCATCTTTTATTTCCTTTATAAAAATGTTATTATAAATAGGCTTAAACTTATCACACAAGACTACATCATAGTGTTTCTCATTTATCATTTTTACCAGGTTTGTTTACATTCATGGCTACAAGATGAATTGAATGAGTAAAGTTTTGATAGTTGTATTATATATTTTCTTTATTGAGCATTTGATCCTTCATAAATTTATGTGTAATTTGTCAGCACCTATATTATTGTACTTATCTTTGTCGTCAAATTTCTACAAGATGTAACTCAAGAAGAAGAAATTTAGTAGATGGCGATGTTTAGATAAAAACCAAATTTATCCATTGGAATGTGGATGGTACATTATATGACACAAATAGAATTCTAGTATATGTGATGCATACGAAAGATTTATTCTATATGGTTAATAAATGACAAGTACGCTATTAGAACATTACCCAAAAATTTACACATTGGAAATTTGTGTACTTGAAATGTGGGTCTTTTTAATACAACGGTGAGGCTTTTAATAATATAAATGTGATTCAAACTTTATATTTACAAATGTTCCCGAGTTTTTTTCTATGGAGTTTTCGTTCTATTAGAGGTTCCTAAAGAAAAGCCATAGGATTGAGTTTTAATGAAAAAACATCTTTTTGGGCATTCTGCCAAACAGTTTGCTTGTCTTGTCTACACTTCCACATTTTGTAGGCATGTCTATCAGGACAGTTGCAACTGAGACGTCTGACATAAAAAATCTATCCTTTTTACTTTTATTAATTTACATATCCTACTCGACGCTTAGGACGAGTCCTTCTACAAGCCCTTCTACGAACTCTAGGAGCGCTTGCCCTAAATCTCCCTCTGCACACAATGGTGGCTATAATAATAGCGGCGACAATGGTGCGGGTTACCCTGGTGGGGGTATAATGGATTCGTCTCAGTTTTTGGTGGAGGCAGAGCTCATTTCAGCTTCGGTGGAGGAAGAGTTTCTTAGAAGGGGGCCTTCACCAGAGATGGGGGTGTTTCGTATTCAGTCCCTTCTAGCAGACGTTCCCTCATATTGGGAAGAGGGTCGAGGCTCTCTTGGTGGTGGAAATGTTCCCATCCTCCATGACCCATGCTTCTTCCAACATGCATTCTTTGGGCAACGAACCTTGTGGCACTAGTGTTGGATTCGATGTCATCTGTTGAGTAGATAAAAGATAGCTCAAGTATGAAAGTGCATAAGATTGGGTGCACGGACACATGGCACATAGAAGGATGTGGAAATATAGTAGAAAAACACGCGCTTAGGACAAGTGTACACATGACTTAGCCACTTTTACTCTATCTATGTTATTTTGGAGATAGAGTGATGATGACAGACTTACGATGACACACAAGGCTAGGGACTTACAGTACTCAAGCACAAGGCTTATTTAATAATAGGATGAGTTAACTAATAGTAAGATCTATTATTAGCAGCTACATGCTTTTACTGTTGTTACTGTAGCCTATTTTCGAAGGTGATAAAGTATATATATGTATACATGGAGATGATTTGACATGGAGACTTACAGTTCACACAAGGCTATTTTGGGATGTACAACAGTTCGAGCACCATGCAAAGTCTTAATTTAATAATAGGATATATTATTAGAGTTAACTAATAGAAGATCTATTATTAGCAGTTAGATGTTTTTATACATTGTTATAAGGGAACATTGTTATTGTTAGCATGTAGCCTATTTTTGGAAGGTGCATGGCGGTGAAGGGAAAGTCCCCATCCCTATATATATGTATTGATTTGCACGGATTAGAGAAACTGATTATTGTAGAGTTATGTTGCAGATTTGTTAGTGCGCATAACTATGGAGATTGAATCCTGATGTATGAAGCTTCTATGTTTGTAGTACTTAATATAATGGATCATATTGGTGGGGTATTGGTCTTAGATGTGATTGAATATGGTTCTTTCATGATAAATCTCATTATAATCATTGTTTATTCAATCTTTCATATGGTTTAGATCTAGATCCAGTTTATGCGATGTCGATTATTTGCTATGTGTTATAAATCTGATATATACATATGCAATCATGCTAACATTCTAGACAAACAACTCTAAAGAGGGATCTGGTGCCCTTACGCACTTCTGTGAGCACTCAGTTTAGGTTGAGTGATGTGCCAATGCGTCTTGGGTTATTTGTAGTGAATTCTAGGCTACATCATTGTTTCCATTGCTAGAACCTCTTTCTCAGTTTTTTAGGATGTTGCATGATGAAGACATACGATTGACCTTGGCCAATATTGAGGAGTGGTTAGTAGATCTTGGAAGAAGAGTATGCTCGTAGATTCAACACTGGACCTAATTTTAATGCACATGTGTGGGTTGAGTAGAATCTATATGATGTATTGTATGAGACATTCTTTTCTATCTTTCTCATAGATCTGTACGAGTGGCTGGTTGTTTATGCATCTAAGAGGAATTGGAGGTTTCACACACTTGTTTGGATGCAAGAAGAATTCCAGCCTTGTATGATGTAGATCTTATTTGGATGCGCTCTGTGGATGTTTGGTTCCATGGTGTTTTGAATAACTATATTCTTGAGTACACAATTTTAACTTACTCTTGCCTAGGGGTTGCTTGAGTTTCAATTTTTACATGAACCTAGAGGATCATATTTGTGTGGTATCCCACTGCGATCAAGATCCTGATTGTAACCCTAGATTTGGAAAATAAGTCGATGGCTAACTAAACCCCACCACGTGTGGGGGTAGGAGTAGGTTTGGTAAGGATGGTTAACCTAACTGTAGAAAGAAAAAGGGGGGAAAGGTGGCTTAAGTTTAATGAGGCACACGAGAGAGATTTAGAGAAGTATTGTGGAGTTGTAGAATGGATGGCATTGTGGAGAGAGATGGCTCATGAAGCATTCAGAGCTCACAAATAAGATGTGGAGCCGAGCATCTGGATCTCCCCATTTGGGGAAAGCATGGAAGGAACCCTCTTTAGCCATATGAGAGCACGGTTAGAGGAGATGACATGGGCCACGAGCACACATCATCTGAATCTTCCCGCGACCTAGCCCTTGTGCTTAGTTTTCCAATTTCTACAATGACAATTAAGTAATCAACAAGCTAGTGTGAGTAGTAGAGTTGCAGTAGATAGAGTTAATTTGTAGTCAAGTTCAGGAGTTAATCAGGGATATTATTCATCTATGGTGAAATCATCATCTACTTTATTTGGAGGACCAGTTGGAGGTATATTTTCTAGCATCATCATCGACACAAATGTAGGCACACAAAACCTTGGCATCACATCTAGAAGTAGTGAAACTTCACATACTATGGGCATTTATTTTAGCAACCAACGTAACACATGGAATCATCCTCTGGTCTGTTTCCTGCTAGGAGGAGGTTTAGGAGGATTGAAAGGATCGTGTGGCTCTAGTCTTTGGAGGATATGGTGGAGCTAGAGGTGGTGGAAATATAGGAGGAAACATAGGAAGCTATGGATCTAGTGGGAAAGGTCCGACCCAACCTCAACAAATTTATATGGAGATGTATCTCTATCTTCCAGAGTATATAGGTATTGAAGATGTAGCTGAGCACATGCATATGTGTGAGATGTTGTGGTGCACAAAGGGATTACAGATGTAGAGTGCAAGGAAATTTAGTTTGTAACTACGTTGCAGGGATCCTGATCAAACTTTTGTGGATTATACAACACTATGAGATGATTTCTTAAAGGAATTTTATATCCCTGAGTTTGAGTAGAAAAACATAAGTGTGCTCAAGGATATTAAATAGGGCACTACTAAAGTGTTCAAGAATATGATGCATGGTTTAAGACTCTCATGTATAAGTTATATTATGACATCCATGCAATCCAGTCATACATAATGGTTCATTGGAGGACTGATCACTCCTTTTAGGAGGGAACTTTCACACAAGACTTAAAATTATCTCATGCAGGAAGGCATTTGAAGCAACTCTCTCATGCGCTGAGTAGGTAAGAAAAGTGTGGACACATGAGTGAGCCCATTCTTAGAAGCTCAAATTGTAGCAATGGCAAAATAGTTGGAGAAATTATCTACTAATTCAACACATGAGAGGTGCAACGGGAATTTGGTGTACAAATTGTGAAGTAGAGGGATATACTAAGGATAGTTTCCCTCAGAAATCAATGTACTCCTTGTTGCTGATTGTGAGATATGTCACTTGACCACAGTTCAATCTAGTGCCCATTATTGCAGAGTGTGATAAGAAAGAATATGTCAAGTTATTATAAGATTTACAGGTCCTCGACTCATGATACCAAAGATTGCAGAGTTGATTGATCAGATCCATGATGCCATTGATATTGGCATATGAAAAACTAGTGTTGCAAATAATTCCAAGGAAAAGGGTGAGCATCATGACTATGATCACAGTGAGGGGATTCTAATGGTGGTCATGGTAGATGTCGAGGTTACAGAGGTGGATTCATAGGTCGAGGTCATGGGGGTGAAAGGAGTGATTTCCTCGTGGGACTTGTTATATATGTGGATCTCCTGATCACTACATGCATAAATTTCAACATAATATTTGTGTGTTATTTTGCGGAAAGAATCATAGTTATGAATAGTGCCCCAAACTTGTATGAACACTTAAGCAAGAAACATAAACAGAAAATAAGGGCACAAGAATGGTTAGAGTACAACGCGCCATGGAAGACAAATGGATGCCAAAGTTAGCATTATATCTTGAGTTGGTGCCTGTGAAGATTACTACACGCACAGGTAGTGCACGCGTAGGGAAGCTCTATAAAAGAATCCTACCATTACTAAGGAGGAAGTCCTGTATGCCAAGTATCCAGAACCTATGCATCAGAAGGAGGTTTATCAAGAAACCATGGAGGTAATTTGGAATTTATAGGGTGAGATACAATGTTTGAAGGAACAATCATGGAAGTTGGAACAAAAGAAAGAAATCGATCTCCATCAGAAAGATGTTGATGATTTGAAAGAGGTTTGCAAGATGTTGCGCCAAGAGAACATTATTCCTTTTTAGGGAATATGTTAAAGGGAAACACTCCATGCACTAGGATTGAGCATGAGAGACAAATTCTGCATGCTAATCTTCCTCCAAATAGTTTGGATTATGACAAGGAGATTACTCTAAATGTTGTTGTTGATGGTTGGCTTTTGAGTAACATCTTGATTGAAATAGGTGCGAAGTAAATGTACTCACTTTGGATGCATGGGTTTAGATGGGTAGACCTCCATTGTAGCCATCCTCTAATGTTTTTTCATGGAAAATCGACTAAGGAAATTCCCATTGGAGTCTTAGAAGATGCATCAATGAATATACATGGTGCCAAGTTCACTGGGGACTTTGAGGTCTTAGTGCTTGTAGAAGCAGAAAATTTTACCATATTACTTGGGTGCCCTTGGTGCTATGCAAACAACACTGACATGTTATTTAATAAGGGGTATATCAGCTTTGAGAACAAGGAAGAGCATGTTATCATACCTCTAACAGATGGGAAATCTATGCCCTATTTAGAGCCCTTAAGTGAAGAATACTTGAACAAAATTTATGTGCACACCATTCGAGATCTAGAAATACTTTGAGCCATCAAAGGAAGGAGTTATCCATTTGGGATGATGCACATTCCATGATCGATACTATAAGTGTTGCATGTGATAATTAGGTACATGAAAATTATGAAATAGTTGGGTGTGAAGTACGAAGTGCATATGCGTGCATTAGTAAGCCATGTAGTATCGTGAATTTGGGCAGACCAAGTACCAAAGTACACAGTGAGAAGATAATCCAAAAGTATTCCTACTTGCTATGTAATTTTATGGGAATGTCAGGTGGAAAGAAGGAACATGTTAGTATATACTCGCATGGGATGGCAATACACTGGTGGATTTTTCATAGGATAATATTTTGGAGTGGAGAGAAGTAAGGATTTCTTTATCTACTCAGTTTTCTAAGAAGCAATGTGCCTACTTAGATTTGTGCATTTCATGGTAATGATCTTGTTCAACACCACGTTCAACAGTGTGAGAGACTTTGACAGATGGGGTAGGAAGCTTTACCACCTTTGTTGTGGGTGCACAAGTTTTATTTCACATTACGAGGCTACGTGCACATGTATATGTCTACACAAAGTTGAATAGGGTGACTGGAAATTGGAAAGAACTTATTGAAGGTATGACTTAGACCTTTGATTACTTTTCTTCTAAACCTCTTGGTGAATGAGGCATTGTAGGTTATGAAGCACTTAACTATGGGAGACAGTGCAAAGGTTGAAGAGTTACTTCAGGAGTTGTTAGGAGAATCAAAACTGGTGACATGCTTTGAAGAGGAAGAAATAGATGTAGAGCATCTTGGGCACACCTTCCTAGAAAGAGAAAAGGGTAAGATGATCTACATGGTTGATGATGAAGAGGTAGAGAACCTAGATATTGAGCACACAGAGGGTATGCACAAGTCTTGGACAGTGCAGATGAGAAGGTGTGTGCCTACCATGAGCCTATGAAGACCAAGAAAGTGAACATTGGAATGGATGTTGAACCCAAGGAGGCCATTATCGAGATTACTTGGTATGACTCTGAAGTTGCTAAAATCATTGAGTTTTCGTGAAACTTTTAGGATTTTTTCCCTAGAGGCTATCATGAATAGAAAGGCGTACATGAAATCATTGGAATAAATTAAGATAAAGCTAAAATAAGGTGCATGCCCGGTTTGGAAGAGGCCTTACAAGATGAATCTGAACTTTTTCTTTAAGGTAAAGGAAGAAATTGAAAAAATGTTAATTTATTGGAATTATTGTGCCAATTGAGGAGTTAGAATGGGTAATTCCTATGGTGATCAACATCAAGAAAGATGGTAGAATCAGGATTTGTGTGGATTACAGGGAGTTAAATGTTAGCATGTGTGATTGATCCCTTTCCCACACCATTTACTAAGAAAATATTGGAAGGCATTATAGGGCACAAAATCTACTCCTTCACTGATGGATTCTCTGATATCATCAGGTGAGGATAGCTAAAGAGATCAAGAGAAGAAAACTTTCACCACCAAGTGGGGAAGTTTTGCATACATGGTTATGCCCTTTGGATTAAAGAATGTGCCTACAATATTTTCATGCATAGTGGTACAAGCATTCTAGGATTTTATTCACAAGTTCTTATAGGTGTATCTGGATGATTGGATAGTCTATGGGCTCATGAAAGATCACTGTGATAATTTGAGGCTGATGTTTGAGAGATGTAGGCAAGAGAATATATCTTTGAACATTAAGAAGTGTATATTTTCCACACCCTTTGGAATTTTTTTGGGGCACATCATCTATAAAGAAGGCTTACTAGTGGATCTTGCTAAGGTAGATGTTATTTTGGGCTTGAGGAACCTACTAGCCAAAGAGTGAGGTGCATGGAATTCTTGGGGCACATAGGTTATTACAAAAAATTTATTAATGGATATGCCTTTATCGTTTCACCCTTAAAAGAATTAATCAAGGGAAAAGGAAAGTTATATTGGGGTGAGGCACAACAACACATTTGAGACACTGAAGGAGAGGATTACTACAACACCTATTTTACACTTTCCTTCATGGTCCAAGTATTTTCACGTTCATGTAGACGCCTCTAGAATGGCCATTGGTGTCGTATTAGCTCAACCTGGAGAAGGGATTGTCGATCATCCTATTTTCTTTACTAGTAGGAAGTTGAATCCAATTGAAACAAAATTATACAACGACAGATAGCAAGGCCTTGTTTATGATCTATGTGCTCCATAAGTTTTGACAATATTTTTGGCTACACCTTTCATCTTTTATATAAACCACATGGCATTGAAGTACTTGGTGAACAAGCCCATTTTGCAGGGGCACATATGTCATTGGGTACTATTGTTTTAGGAGTTCAATTTTATGGTGGTGGTTAAGTCCTAGGTAAGAGAAATTATGGTCCAGACCATTTATCAAGGATTCAATCAAGAGAGGATGCACAGATCATTGAGGATACAATGCCAGATGCACAGTTGTTCAGGTTGAACCATGCACCCTCAGACTTGGAAGATATTGTTGTCTTTTTATACACATGTGTGGTGCCCGAAGGAATGAAGGATTTAGAAAAGAAACAACTTGTTATTCGTGTCATGCCTTACATGTTGATCAGTGGAGACTATACAAATTAGGTCGTGATGAATTTTTGTGTCGGTGTGTACTTGAGCATGAGTGCAACTCCATTATACAGAGGCTCATGTTGGTATTGCACATGGACACTATGCAGGGGATGCCACCACATGTAAGATTCTACTAGCTATTCTATGGTGGGAAACATTGTACAAGGATTACAAAGCATATTGTAAGGCATGTGACCATTGTCAACACCTTGGAAATCCTGGACAATGAGATGAAATTCCTTTAAGGCCTATTACTAGTGCAAAACCTTTTGAGAAGTGGGAAATTGACATTATGGGCCTTATTTCCCCATCCGTGTATATGACAGATTGCGTTATATTATAACTTGTACAAACTATCTTACACGGTAGGTAGTAGTGCCACCTACAAAGGATTGCACAAGCTACAAAAGAAGATGGTTTCGTGGGGAAAATATTATTAACAGGTATGACTGCCCTTTATGTTTAACAAGTGATAGGGGTAATCATTTCCTTAATGAGACTATTAGAATATTATTAGATGAATTCATGGTTGCAAACCATAGGATAACCCCTTATCACCCACGGTAAAATGGAACTGTTGATGCCTTCAACAAGATATTAAGCCATACCTTAACAAAAATTTGTGATATTGGAAGGTGATATTGGGATGAAAAAGTTTTTGTGTTACTTTGGGCATACCGGAAAACCTACAAGAGATTGAATAAGGAAACACCCTTTCAACTAGTGTTTGGCACAAAAGCAGTTCTCCCCATGGAATTCATGTTACCTTCTTTTGTATTGTGCGCGCAGGAGGTCTGGCTGATGAGAAGGAATTGGAAGAACATTTTGATGAATTTATGCAGCTGGATGAAAGGCACACCATAGCAAGATAAGTCGGAAAGGTAAAAATCCAAGTAGAAGGCATGACATAACAGCACATCAAGGACAAGAACTTGAGGTTGGGTAAATAGTACTTCTATATGATTCAAAGTTTTTGTGACACCCTCGAAAGCTTAAAGTGCATTGGTTGGGACATATGTTATCACTCATATATGGTTATCGATTATCACTCTCATATTCAGACACCTACCAATTAGAGGCATTGGATGGAACACGATTACTTAGATACTTCAACAGGAATAGGCTGAAGCCCTACTATAAATAAGCTTTCTTGATGTTTGTAATAAGGAAGTATTTCCACTTAGATAAGGTTTCCCATACCGCATTTCCTTTAAATGTGTTTCCTTCATCATTGTTATGCTTTGTCAATTTAGTTCATTATTTTTGTAATAAGCATGCTTGCGTGCCAAAAGTGATTACAATTTAAGTGTTTTCATGCATAGAGGACCGTGCATACCCTTAGTGTGGGGTGGTTTATATACATGGTTCATTACCAAGTTGAATATAGTTGATTTTCATCTGAAGATGGGTATGCATAAGGAAAATTTTGTGCAGGTGCTTTTTGGAAGGGTGTAAATAGAAATAAATTACTCCTAAATGAAGACCATAGATGGAAAACTAGACACACAAGAATACAAAGGTAGGTGGCAAAAGTGGAAACTACTTGGAAGAAGGTGCATTGGTAGAATAATTCGGTGCATATGGGCACGTAGAATGAGGTTTGTGGCCCCTCCCTCTCCTTCTTGCCTTTCCACCGTCGTTGTCGACTCCCCGAACAGTGGACTTGGTAGCGTCATGGACAATTATCCGGTTAAAGGAAAATATAGTTATTGCTTCTTTGAGCTTTTTGGTTGTCGCCATTAATATGATTAATAATTATTATTATTATTGTTAGCCGTAAAATCATAAAAAAAATGTTTATAATAATATTATAATTTATATTGTCGATTTACGATCATTGGTTTTTTGTGTCAAAATTTTATCGCTATTATTATGGTTTACCTTTAAGCTATTTTTTAATTATGTATTTACTTCGTTTTAGGGTTTTTATGTTTTCTTTAGTTAAAACAAACAAAAATAAATAAATAAAATAAATAAAAGATTTAATGTTAAAAAAAAGCCCGTGAAATTGGGCGGTTTAGGGAAAAAGGGGGCTCGGGGCTCCATTTGTTATTTTTTTCATCCTTTAGTTTGTATGGAGGAGAGTAGCCGCACCATGGAAGGAGGAGCTCTAAACCAGCTCCGCACTAGTTTCCATGTGAAGTCACCCAAGTAGTGAGAAGAAGCCTTCTTTGATGTTTTTTTCTACATTTTATTTTTTCCCCAATCGCATTTGGTTTTTTTAGAGAGAACCTCTTGGACCTTGTTTTTGTGTCGAGTTTTTGACCAAATGAAAGAGGGAGATAGCCTCTCATGGTATTTTTGCGTTTTTTCAAGAGAAAACCTGCTTCATCCGTGCCACGAATATCTCTCTCATGAGTCTACATTTGCAGCGTACTCCTGCACTGTGCCAACATCCTCCCTTCCCGTATCTTAAAAAAATGAGCCTTTATTCCTACGTGGATAAAGGAAAGAGAGGGGTTTTGTTAGATGTTGTAGTTGCAAATGCTTTGGTGGACGCGGTTTCAGTGGTTGACCAGATGAAAGAACGAAACAAATTCTCATGGAATGCGATTATTGCATCATATAAAAGATGCGTTTCCTCATAAGTCAAATCACAATGTTTTTAACCATGCAACAAATAGGTCTCCAACCTGATCAGTTTACATTTTTAGTCAGACGTCTAACTTTGTGCCAAAATGGAAGCTTTGGAACAAGGTATGAACAATAGAATTTGGTTTTTTGTAATATTTTGTACTTGCAAGTGTCATAGTTGATATGCGTGAAAAATGTGGAAGTGTGTTATAGTTGGTATGTATGAAAAATGTGGAAGTGTATTCAAGGCATGTGAATTGTTAAATTAAAATGCCTCAGATATTTCATCTCATGGAATGCAATGGTTTCAGGGTATTCATAGATGAGCTTGTTGTAAAGGCCTTTGAAACTTTGAAGGAAATGTATTTGTAGTTGTAAAGCAACACTTAACAACCTTTTCCAACACCCTCTCAGCTGCACCAAAATAAGTGTTTTAAATTGGGTATGGACATCCTTCAAAGAATTATGGAAAAGGGTTTTTGACATTTTATACAGTTGGAGAAAAGCATACACACAGGGTAGGAGAAATAGTTGACAAAATGCCTCAAAGAAATGTGGTCTCATGGAGTGCCATGGATTGCAGATATGCACAAAATGGATTTGTTGAAAAGGCATGTGAATTGTTTGATAGAATGCCTCAAAGAAATGTTGTCTCATGGAATGCCATGATTTCAAGATATGCACATAATGGATCTGTTCAAAAGGCTTTAGAAACTTTCAAGCAACTACACTCGCAGGTGTAGAGCCTCCTATCCATTGCCAACATTCTCTCAGCCCATGTGCAAGGATGGAGCCTTGTGTAGGCCCTAGAAAATTTTTAGAACATAATGGGCAGCTTATTTTGTTGGAAAAACTTCAAGTGATCGGGAAGTTTGTGTGACGATGTGGAGGTTAGATCGAGGCTCGTGAACTGGTTGACGAAGTGCCCAAGCGAGATGTGAACCAAAGCCTACAGGTTTGACCGACTCCGTTCCTTCCAGGCATGGTTCATCTTCCCTTACCTCTCATAATTCTCATGTTTTAGTTCTCTTTTGTAACTTAATAGAATTTTAAAATATTAGGATTTTAATACAGTTAAATGTTTATATCAACTCATTGCAAAAACAATGAAATGTCGTGTCGTAACTCACGAAATCAAAATAACTCTTTGCATTAAAACATGAACTTCCACCCTCATTCTGAGGTGATTTAGAAAACTTCCTACCCAACTAGATCACTACAATATTGTTTTATCGACAAGATGAAATTGACTTCCCAGTAATAATGTTGATCATCTCCCTGTTTAAATAGTTAATTTTTGCATTTTTCGAGACTCATTAAGTACCCTTCATAACTCTGAAAATGAGATGTTAAGCTTCATTCATGTGTACCTTGGTATGTGAGGAGTCACCTTGACCTTTGGATTGACCCCGAATGAACATATGTGATCTTTTTGACACTCTTATAGGAGCCTGTTACATTGTTTTATACAGTAGTAGAAAGTTGTTAAATCTAGAAAGTTGGCTTTCGTTTTGAACCGCCATTTGAAACCTGGATAGAGAAATTATTTCCCGTCTTCACAAACCTCTAGTGTTTATACTAGACAATTGCATGGAACATTCAGTTTAGGGAAAAACTTTTTCTAGATAGTTTGGCAAAGCCATTTTGTAGGCCTCTAGTCACAGTTTGACGAGGTCAAACTGGACCAATTTCGACTTGTCGCTCCAGAAAACTTGTCGCCATTTGAAAATGGTTTTCTAGTTCTCAGTCCCATCGACTCTGATGAATTCTCCTTATATAGGGGAACTTGTAGGAAGTGTCTCGTTGCATGCTCATCCATCAAACGTCAATTTTGGACGTGGTTTTCTGAGCCCTCGAGCTAACTTTTGTTCATTTACACCGGGGCCAACTACGACCAGTGGCCCCGAAAACTAGCCGCCAAACGTAAACCGTTCACTTTTTCCCAATTCCGTCAGTTGCTATGAACTCTTGGTATATCTGGGGACACGTAGAAATTTAATCGTGGTGTGTGTTCTCATCGGAAGACAACTTTTGGAAGTGGTTTCTTAGCCTTCGAGCCCATTTTGAACGTTTTTGTAGCTAGTAAGAAAATGTAAAAATAGAAAGTTGTGGGACCCTCGTCGGGTTGCCAAACCACCGTGATACTTTTGACACATGTAAATAACTGTTTAAAACTCTATAGTGTAACTTTGTTGTGTGAAATAGAACTTTTGACAAAATGGTGTTTTCTCTCTCTTCCTTCTCTTTCTCTCTCCTAGGTTACAAAATGAAGTGAAATGAAATGTAATGAATACATGTCTCTAAACCTTTTATTTCGATTGCAAATTGTAATTATTATCATATGTAAATGGGAAAACTAAAAATGATAATTATGTTAGATTAGGGTGGATGCCATGCCAACAATTATCACTGATATCATGCTCACGTGGTTTTGTAGGATGAAAGAATGATGACGAAAAGGTGATGTGTAATTCATTAATTATCATTGTAATTTATATAGTTCATTTTAAATGAATAAATGTATAATGTAGTCTCATGTTACAGAAGGTTATATTTGATAATTTGTTGATATGTATGAGATGTTAGTTTCAAGGACATCTAGGAAATGTGCATTTAATCTTAGGTTCAATTTTGATTCATAGTACACATGGTAAAAAGGTTTGATATTTATATAAGGTAAATGAATTTGAAGTAATATCTTGTAGTGCATATTTAGTGTTCAATAAATGATTAATGAGTCATCTTGTGCATTCATACTTTGTAAATGTAATAAAGAGAATTAAATCAAACACTCTACCCTTGTTCAATATCGAGACATAACTTGTTTTTCATGTGTGATACTCCTTACCGTAGAAGACATTGAAAACCGTAGGATGAAATTAAACTCTACACTCGATGGAACCTCCTAGTTTGAGTAAACAAGAGCCCAAGAATGGGCTTATCGTCTTAGTCAGTATGTTTAGTGACATTGTCATAAACCTGTCTGATAGGAGTGACACAATCAAACTTTTCTTGGAGTATGTAGAGCTAACTCCTCCTTCGTAGCCTAGCGGACTACCTTGTCATCCGAAGATAGATTTAAATTTAAAGTTCTTCATCGAATGAAATCCCTGTTGGATCCAGATGACATAGATGGAGGTTGTGACTTAGTTGTTCTAGGTCTTAAACTCTTGTTAATGAACCCCTTAGCCCCGCTCAGCTAAATGTGTTACCTTGATTTCTCTCAACATAACACCTTGGTCCTTTCGGAAGGTGGTTTAGCATAAATTTGTCCTCTCACTTAAAACTCATATTTAGTTGAGGGGTAGACCCTTAGGTGAAGTTGGGAATTAATCTAAACCTCGGTTGATTTGGATGTTAACTTAGGGTTCGTGTGTAGCTTCAAGTCTCTTAATCATATATGTCTTCAAGAGGTTAGACAAACACTTCGTAACTCCTTTTACAAGACAATGCTAATAATAAGGCCATAACGTGACGTAGAAAATAAAGCATATAAGAGTAAAAATGGGATTTGAGGTTCAGAATAATGCCTCTCTTGGAGACCTTATATCTCAATTAAAATACTCTTTTGTTTCAAAGAATATGAATTGCCTTGGTGTGTTCAACCTTCGAGAAAACAAAATACATATATAAAACAAAATGGAATTCACAAGTCATTGAATTAGAATAACTATGGTAGGGAAATAACTATACCGTGATCGAGGAATGTTTTGTGGTAAAAATCTATCTTGTATTTAAATCTCCGTTAAATCCTAATATCGCTATATGGACACCAAGTCACATTCACTTGAGTTGTAAGAGTAAAAAAAGGTAGACATTGAATATATGTTCGAGAAGAAGATTTTTAACATAAGAGCAAGATAATTAAGTACTTTATATGCATTTTGAATTATGCTCAAAATAAGTATGCAAGTTATGGAAACTTTTGTAAAGAATAAGAAGCCAACTTAAAAGGGTCGAACTAATAATTTAACCATGGAATGAACTTAAGAATCATAGGTGGAAAAACGAGAAATTTATCCTTGCACAATAATGTTCTTGGAATGTTAATCGTAACTAAAATACAATTAAAGAAAAGATGTGTTGTGGGTTTTCCCATCCTTGAGTCTTTTTTCTTGTGGTTGGGTCATTACTAGTATTCGTTCATTGGGAAAAGTGTGGCATCGACATGCCTATGTTGTTTTCATGTGTCTATGTGAGTCGATGACTTATGTGATTGTCGTATGCGAGTCGAGTTTCTGTACTTGGAGCCCTTGTTGTGTTGTGTGTAGTGAGCAATGTAAGTCAAAAAAAAAAATTATCCTGGTATTTTATTGTTGTAATTGTGTGTGTAAAATGTGGGCACTACATATGGTATCAGAGCGAGAGGTTCATGCTCTCGAACCTCTAGGATGGATTGGAGTTGTGATGATTCTGCATGATGGTGGTGGATATTGGAAGAGTAATGTGATATATGTGTGATGTGAACTATGTTCGTAATTGTGACCTTATGGAAGCACATGTGGTGCATGTCACTTAGTGCATATTTTGTCATGTTGATGTGCTGATGATGAGAGTATTCACTCTCTATTTCATGGATCCAATGAGGAATCCGTGTGTGATGTACCACCTTGTTGTTTGTGAATGGAATGTTATTGTGGATTGCAGAGGGTTAGAACATTTTGGCATTATGTGATGTGAAGGTGTATTGATGTATTGCATGAAAAAATTGATGTAAAGTGAAAGGAATTTTATCGTGATGTCGTCACCATATTGTGATGAGTTGTGTGCATCGTCATGTTGTATTGCAATTGACTATATGTGGTAAGGTTAGACATTGTGTTCCTCATACGTATAATTCATGTAATATGTGATGGTTCATGGTGAGTATGTCCCTATGATGATTTAGGGCATATGGTGAGTATGATCCCTAAGTGATGTGATTGCACTGGGTGCGTATATGTGGATATGTATGTATATATATATATAAAGTATGATTGTGTTATACCCTGTATATATATACCATGCGTAAGATGTTATGGTTAATGTGTGTGAATCACCATTGTGTTAGTGATGTAGTTATGTGTATGTTGTGAACCTTACACTAGACGACCCTAAGGGGATAAACTGTCAAGAGTGTATGTGTGGAGAGAGGAGGCGTGGACCAGGTTTTCATAATCTTGAGCCGAGTATGAGTGAGGAAGTGGAGTCTTATATAGACTGAAAACCCACTTCTATCTGTTTAGTATACTTCGAGCTTGCTCAGTATATTATGGGTGCGCACCACCTTAGGCTCAACTTATGCAACTAGAGTTCCCTGCTCTTTCTTATTGGATTGTTCATTGAATAATCCTATGTAATTTTGACTATGTTGATCCTTGTGGGAGTATGGAGGAATGATTCAGGAAGAGATGATGACAGTTACATTATTTGATATACTCATTTCTGGTTACATGTATATTTTTACGAGTTGAGGCTCGATGTCCGAGTGCTAGAAACTCGATGAGTACCCCTTTGGTGGTGGTATGAGGCCACATAGTGATTGTAATGTGCTATTTTCTCAATACATATTTTATTCGTAAATTAATCTTTATCTCTTTTAGCTAGAACTAGTCATTTTCTTGATTGACATGTTCTTATATTTTGGGCATTTATTTGATTGTTGCATTAACATTTGGATTTTGCACTAACCATGGCTAATTAGCCATTTTTTTTCTTAGTTTTAAAAACTTTCTTTTCATATTTAAATTTTTTTGTAGCCTAGCCCAAGGCTTTTGATTTTTCCACTTGGCATTTGAATGGATTGTTATGTTGGTTCTAATGTCGTAATGTGTTGGAATAGGGTCATGGGATTAACCATGGAGTGGTTGAACCTATGGACCCGCTTTATTGTATGGGGGTACACCCCAAGGAGTTACAGATAACTAGCGGGTTGTTGAACCACGAGTTATTATGTCACTTGGGTTGGGGTGATGGGGCTCTATGTGCCTAGGGCCATAGGGTGACCCGACCTCATTAAAAGGAGAAAGGAGATGGGCCTCTATGGTTGAGTGACCTGATATTCTTTATAGCACTCTATGGTGGAGTGACCTAATATTCTTGATGGGGCTCTATGGTTGAGTGACCCGACTTGGTTTTGACACTATGATTCTTTCTCTATGAGAGGTATATGGAGATTATTTGGTGATGGTTTGGGAGGTATATGGAGTTGTTTTATGATGCTTCAGGAGATATATGGAGTTATTTCTTGATATTTTGAGATGTGTGGAGTTGGTATAGTGAGTTATGTGTACCCTTGTGAGTCTTTTTGACACCTTGTTATGTTTGAGGCTTGACTCTTCCCTTGGTTGGTATGGACTATTGGATATTGTCTTGGCACTATGTTGGTACAGTCATGGATTTCTTTGGGTCTTGTGATACTCGTTGTATATGTATCAATGTGATGATTATGTTTGTCAGTCATATGTGTGTACTAGATCTATGTCTAGGACATAATTGTTGGAAATTATTTGCTATGTGGACTACTTTTTGTCATTCCATGGAGGAATTAAAGACCTTGTGATATGATACAATCATGAAAGTAGGTAGCAAGATGTCTCGTGGGTTGTTTGTGTTGTGTTAAGTTTTGTGTGACATCTTGATGTTAGTTATTGTTGGGCACCCACAAAACTTAAGACAACTGAAAAAAATCTAAACAATGAATATTATAATCTTGAGATAAGAAATACTGTAAAAGAAAATGCTAACTAAGTAATAAGGTAAAATGGAACTACCAATCTTCACAAAACCTTGAAAGTTAAAATTTCTACCTGATGTTCCTAGGGCCACCCCGTGGCCATGATTTTATGTCTAAAATCTTAACCTTAGAGCATACCTTCACCCATTTTTTCCTTGTTGCTTACCATTTCTCTTTCTTCATTGTATGTCGCATCGAGGATGATGCTTTCTTAAGGGAGGAGAATGTAATGCCCCGTTTGATGTCTCCCTAGTTCCTAACATGACCTGCTTGCTAATAATCATGGGAGGGTTGTGTGCATGCTCTGTCATTGACCATTGTCGATTGTGTCCTTGTCACAGTGAAGATTTTGAACCCTCCCTCTCCTTCTTTCTTTTTGGGTTGTTGTCGCACCTCAAAGGGTGTGACCCGTAATAGTCGTGGATGATTATCCGATTAAAGGAAAATCTAGTTCTCACTTCTTCGAGCTTTCACCTAGGGTTATCACCACTAATATGATTAATAATTATTATTATTATTTTAGCCGTAAAATTAAAAAAATGTTTATAATAATATTATAATTTATATTCGATTTACGATCGTTGGGTTTTGTGTTGTCAAAATTTTATCGATCTGATATTATTATGGTTTAATAAGCTATATTTTCATTATGTATTGACATCATTTTATGGTTTTTATGTTTTCTTTAGTTAAAAAAAACAAAAAATAAATAAAATAAAAGTTAAATTTAAAAAAAGTCCCGTGAAATTTGGCGGTTTAGGGAAAAAAGGGCCTCTTGATCCATTTGTTATTTTTTTTCATCCTTTATTTTGATGGAGAGAGAGGGCAACCACCTGCCATGGAAGGAGAGCTCAACTAGATCTAAACTTTGTGAGGTCACCGTGTGTTTTGGAAGTTTCTTCAGGAATGTAGAAGCCTTCTCATCTTATTTGTTTTTTTTAATATTTTATTTTTTCCCCAAAGGTCACATTTTGTTTTGGGCAAAGCAATCTCGGACCTTTTTTTGCATCGTTTGACCAAATGAAAGAGGGAGACAACTTCTCATGCGATTGCTAAGTGCAGGCATGAAGTGCATGGGTTTCCTTAGGAAAGCCTCGCTAGTGTCATCATCTCATGGAATAGTGTCTCAACTGGATAAGTCTACATTTTCCAGTGCACTCCATGGACATGTGCCATCATCCTCCCTACCGGTGTCTTAAAATAATGAGCCTTTATTCCTACGTGGATAAAAGAAAGAGGTGCTTTTGTCGATTTTGTAGTTTGCAAATGCTTTGGTGTACATGGTTTTAGTGGTTGACCAGATGAAAGAATGAAACAACTTCTCATGGAATGTGATTATTGCAGCATATAAAAGATGTGGATTCCCTCAGAAGTCAGTCACACTATTTTTAGCCATGCAACAAATAGGTCTCCAACCCGATCAGTTTACATTTTCCAGTGTACGTCCAGCCTATGCCAAAATGGAAGCTTTGGAATAGGGTATGAACAATAGAATTTGGTTTTTTTGTAAGATTTTGTACTTGCAAGTGTCATAGTTGATATGCGTGAAAAATGTGGAAGTGTGTCATAGTTGGTATGTATGAAAAATGTGGAAGTGTATTCAAGGCATGTGAATTGTTTGAAAAAATGCCTCAGATATTTCATCTCATGGAATGCAATGGTTTCAGGGTATTCATAGATGAGCTTGTTGTAAAGGCCTTTGAAACTTTGAAGGAAATGTATTTGGTAGTTGTAAAGCAACACTTAACAACCTTTTCCAACACCCTCTCGATCAGGTTATGCCAAAATTAGCATTTTAAATTGGGTATGGACATCCTTCAAATAATTATGGAAAAGGGTTTTTTTGACATTTTATACAGTTGGAGAAAAGCATACACACAGGGTAGGAGAAATAGTTGACAAAATGCCTCAAAGAAATGCAAATCTCATGAGTGTCATGATTGCAAGATATGCACAAAATGGATTTGTTGAAAAGACATGTGAACTACGTTTGATAGAATGCCTCAAATAAATGTTGTCTCATGGAATACCATGATTTCAGGATATGCACATAATGGATCACTTCAAAAGGCTTTAGAAACTTTCAAGCAACTACACTCGCAGGTGTAGAGCCTCTTGTCCATTGCCAACATTCTCTCAACCCGTGTGCAAGGATGGAGCCTTGTGCATGCCCTAGAAAATTGTCGACATAATAGGCATCTTATTCATTGGAAAAATTTCAAGTGATCGGGAATTTTGTGTGACGATGTGGAGGTTAGATCGAGGCTCGTGAACTAGTTGACGAAGTGCCCAAGTGAGATGCTAAATCAAAGCCTCACGGATTTGACCAAACTCCATTCCTTCTAGGCATGGTTCATCTTCCCTTACCTCTCATAATTCTCATGTTTTAGTTATCTTTTGCAACTTAATAGAATTTTAAAATATTAGGATTTTAATACAGTTAAATGTTTATATCAACTCGTTGCAAAAACAATGAAATGTCATGTCGTAACTCACAAAATCAAAATAACTCTTCTGCATTAAACCATGAACTTCCACCCTCATTCTGAGGTGATTTAGAAAAATTCTTACCCAACTAGATCGCTTCAATCTTGGTTTATCGACAAGATGAGATTGACTTCCCAGTAATAATGTTGACCTTCTCCCTGTTTAAATAGTTAATTTTTGCATTTTTAGAGACTCATTAAGTACCCTTCGTAACTCTGAAAATGAGATGTTAAGCTTCATTCATGTACCTTGGTATGTGAGGAGTCACCTTGACCTTTGGATTGACCCCGAATGAACATATGAGATCTTTTTGACACTCTTATAGGAGCCTTGTTACACTATTTTATAGTAGTAGAAAGTTGTTAAATCTAGAAAGTTGGCTTTCATTTTGAACCGCCATTTGAAACCTAGATAGAGAAATTATTTCCCATCTTCGCAAACCTCTAGTGTTTATACTAGAAAATTGCATGGAACATTCAGTTTAGGGAAAAGCACTTTTCTAGATAGTTTGGAAAAGCCATTTTGTAGGCCTCTGGTCACAGTTTGACAAGTCAAACTGGACCAATTTCAACTTGTCGCTCCAAAAAAACTTGTCGCCGTTTGAAAATGGTTTTCTAGTTCTCAATCCCATTGACTCTGATGAATTCTCCTTATATAGGGGAACTTGTAGGAAGTGTCTTGTTGCATGCTCATCCATCGAACGTCAATTTTGGACATGGTTTTCTGGCCCTCGAGCTAACTTTTGTTCATTTGCACTGCAACTATTGGCCAACTACGACCAATGGTCTCGAAAAACCTAGCCGCCAAACGCAAACGTTAACTTTTTCTCATTTCCATCGGTTACTTTATGAACTCTTGGTATATCTAGGGACACGTAGAAATTTAATCGTGGTGTGTGTTCTCATTAGAAGATAACTTTTGGAAGCGGTTTCTTAGCCTCCGAGCCCATTTTGAACGTTTTTGTAGCTAGTAAGAAAATGTAAAAATAGAAAGTCTGTGGGACCCTCGTCGGGTTACCAAACCACCATGGATACTTTTGACACATGTAAATAACTTGTTTAAAACTCTATAGTGTAACTTGTTGTGTGAAATAGAACTTTTGACAAAATGGTGTTTTCTCTCTCTTCCCTTCTCTTTCTCTCTCCTGGGTTACAAAATGAAGTGAAATGAAATGTAATGAAAACATGTCTCTAAACCTTTAATTCCGATTGCAAATTGTAATTATTATCATATGTAAATGGGAAACTAAAAATGATAATTATGTTAGATTAGGGTGGATGCCATGCCAGTGAATTATCACTGATATCATGCTCATGTGGTTTTGTAGGATGAAAGAATGATGACGAAAAGGCGATGTGTAATTCATTAATTATCATTGTAATTTATATAGTTCATTGTTAAATGAATAAATGTATAATGTAGTCTCATGTTACAGAAGGTTATATTTGATAATTTGTTGTTATGTATGATGATGCTAGTTTCAAGGACATCTAGGAAATGTGCATTTAATCTTAGGTTCAATTTTGATTCATAGTACACATGGTAAAAAGGTTTGATATTTATATAAGGTAAATGAATTTGAAGTAATATCTTGTAGTGCATATTTAGTGCTCAATAAATGATTAATGAGTCATCTTGTGCATTCATACTTTGTAAATGTAATAAAGAGAATTAAATCAAAACACTCTACCCTTGTTCAATATCGGGACATAACTTGTTTTTCATGTGCGATACTCCTTACCGTAGAAGACATTGAAAACCGTAGGATGAACTTAATCTTTGCACTCGATGGAACCTCCTAGTTTGAGTAAAAAGAGCCCAAGAATGGGTTTATCATCTTAGTCAGAATGTTTAGTGACATTGCCATAAACCTAGTGGATAGGAGCGACACAGTCAAATTTATCTTGGAGTATGCAGAGCTAACTCCTCCTTCGTAGCCTAGCAGACTACCTTGACATTCGAAGATAGATTTAAATTTAAAGTTCTTCATCAAGTGAAATCCTTGTTGGATCCAGATGACATAGATGGAGGTTGTGACTTAGTTGTTCTAGGTCTTATACTCTTGTTAATGAAACCCTTAGCCCCGCTCAGCTAAATGTGTTACCTTGATTTCTCTCAACATAACACCTTGGTCCTTTCTGAAGGTGGTTTAGAATGAATTTGTCCTCTCGCTTAAAACTCATATTTAGTTGAGGGGTAGACCCTAAGGTGAAGTTGGGTATTGATCTAAACCTCAGTTGATTTGGATGTTAACTTAGGGTTCATGTGAAGCATCAAGTCTCTTAATCATATATGTCTTCAAGAGGTTGGACAAACACTTCGTAACTCCTTTTACAAGACAATGCTAATAATAAGGCCATAACGTGACATAGAAAATAAAGCATATAAGAGTAAAAATGGGATTTGAGATTATGAATAATGCACTCTCTTGAGACCTTATATCTCAATTAAATATACTCTTTTGTTTCAAAGAATATGAATTACCTTGGTGTGTTCAACCTTCGAGAAAACAAAATACATATATAAATCAAAATGGAATTCCACAAGTCATTGAATTAGAATAACTATGGTAGGGAAATAACTATACCGTGATCGAGGAATGTTTTGTGGTAAAAAGCTATCTTGTATTTAAAACTCTGTTAAATCCCAATATCACTATATGGACACCAAGTCTCATTCACTGGATCTGTAAGAGTAAAAAAAGAGTAGTCATTGAATATATGTTCGAGAAGAATATTTTTAACATAAGAGCAAGATAATTAAGTACTTTGTATGGATTTGAATTATGTCAAATAAGTGTGTAAGTTATGGAAACTTTTGTAAAGAATAAGAAGTCAGCTTAAAAGGGTTAATCGGTAATTTAACCGTGGAAGTTACTTAAGAATCTGTAGGTGGACAAACGAGAAATTTATCCTTGCACAATAATGTTCTTGGAATGTTAAAGAAAAGTTATGTTGTGGTTTTCCCATCCTGAGTCTTCTTTTTGTGGTTGGGGCAATCTTAGTATTCGTTCATTGGGAAAAGTGTGGCATTGACAGTGTCTATGTTGTTTTCATGTGTCTACATGTGAGTCAATGACTTATGTGATTTCCATATGCAAGTCAAGATTTTGTACTTGGAGCCCTTGTTGTGTTGTGTGTAGTGAGCAATGTAAGAAAAAAATATCCTGGTATTTTACTTGTTTTTAATTGGGTGTGTAGAATGTGGGCACTACACGGTAAATTTTAAAAATCTATATAAGGAAGGGTTGTGAGGCCATTTTTACCTTTGTGATTATGAATTATCAAGTGAGTTATTTCCAAGTAAGCTAGATAAGATGGTTGTGAAGAGTGGAGAGCTACGAACTAGTTGGGTTGGTTAGATCTGCGTTCGAGGAACTATTATGCTCCATTTTTGAAAAATTTGATGAAGGTGTGTGGGAAAGGAGATTGATGGTTAGGGTTTGAGTTTGAGCTAGGGCACACGTAACTAAGTTGCAGAGCTCAAGGGAGGTAAGAGAACACATCTTTTTTATTGAAATGGCACCAAAAAGAGCACTAGGGACAGTACAAGGGGGAAGAAAAAAGGAAGTTGAGATTGAGATCAAGGATGCCCCCAAAGTAGGTTTTCTGAAATGCAATACCCAAAGGAAGTGATTATGGGCCGTGATTGGGATTCCCATGTCTGTCGAAGAAAATTCAGTGATTACAACCATAGGACAACTGATAACAAGGAGGAGTTGGATGCTTTGTTGAATAAAAAGACAAAAAACAGACAACGAATGACATGCCCATATACGACGATGTTGGGAGAAGATCCTAAGAAAGGTAGGGGTTTTACAGTTGTACGAACTTCCTTATTTCAGAAAGCTAGAGAAGTTATACTAGTGGCTTATGAGTAGATTCCATGAGGACTTTTTCTATTTTTTTGGGTGACAAATGAGGATCACCGCGCCCTTGATTGGCACTTTGACGGGTTTGAAAAGCATATGCACAGAGGTGAGTAACGACCTAACTGATAAAGCATAATTATAACAACCAATAAGGATTTGGGTTATACAAAAGGTGGGTGTGGTATGGATATTTACAAGCTGAGGAAGTATCCGGTCATACAGGTAGCCTCACACTTATTGACAAAATTGAACGACTAGGAGAGATGGTCACAAGTGAACACTTTATGGCTACATGTTGCAAAGAAAATATCACAAGGGAGACCTATAACTTGGCTAGATACATTACTAAAATGATCATTGAAGAGGCACGTACAGGTGAGAAAATTATCTTTGGCACTATTCTAATCCCTTGTGTTTGTGGAGATTGGAGTGCCCGATGGGCCGAAGAACAAAATCTAGGAGTACCCTATAGAAAAGAAATCTCTCGTAGAGAGATTCAAAAAGTATCTTTGTGAGGGGACCATGAGTGGCTCGTTCAAACCAAGAGTAGAGATGTTGTATGCATGAATTCGCACTGTGCATTTGAGGAAGAGTGGAGGATACCTAAGGAGTTGTTAGGATTGAGGAGCTAAATTTCTTCACAATTAGCATGATTTAAACCTTGTTGGTTTACTCAAAAACTAACGCTGGTCAAAGGGTAACCAACGTAGGTCAGGGTAAGTGATATTGGTTAGCATCAGGGTAACCGGCAATGGTCAGGGTAACTGGCATCGGTCAGGATCAGGCTAACTAGTAACGGTCATGGTAACTGACACCAGTTACTTGTGCGTGAAAGTTTATATTTAACTCATGGGAATTAGATCAAACTTTAATATAAAGTTGATCTAAAGGTTATAAATGTATAATTAAGGTGCCCTAAGTTTTTCTAAGATTATATAAGATAGAAAACTAGAGTTAGAACATAAGGATAGAGTAAGAATGTCAATTCACCTTTGTTGAAGATGAAGAAGAATAAAAATAAGAAAAAGGTTACATGAAGAAAAAGCTTCAATGGAGAGAAGTTGGATAGAAGGAAATAGCAAGTACATCTGAATGGTGAGAAGGTGGTTATGTATTCTTTTGTATTTCATTTGTATTGTCTTGTATAAATATAATGGCTTGCATAGTATGCAAAGCACACAGTCTTTCTTCTTGTAGATTCACATGTTGGTGAGATCTTGTATTGTAGATCCATGAGATCATGATGTATTTTTGATCCATGTAGATTTAGTCTTTTATTGTTAGATCCACATGTTGTTGTGAGATATTTTATTCATAGATCCATGAGATCATGTTGTATTGATGATCCATGTAGATCTAGATATTGTAGAGGAGGTTTTCTTCATGTTTACATAGGTTGATGCAGTGATGGAGACAAAAACTTACTTCTTGGTGCACAGTCATGGTTGCACATTGGTAGACCCATGTGAGAGGTCTTGTTTGCGATTCACGTGACAAATTGGTTACGATTCGAGAGATTGTTAGGAATAATATTAGATATTGTGAACATTATTATGAGTGTGGAAATAAATAATATAGTCTAATGTAATACAACTATTTATGAGTTGTTAACTCATGTAAATAGTTGTAACTAGATAATGTTTGTTGTGAGAAAATAATGGGATTGAGAGTTTGAGTGAGATATTGTGGGGATTAGGAGAGATATGTGGGATAAGTTGAGAGATTTGTGGAGAGAGATTTGTGGAGAGATAAGTGGATTCAAGATGAGATTTGACTCCACCATAATAGGAAGGTCAATCTCTATATAATGTAATCTCTCATATGAATAAAATATCCCGGATGAATAAAATTGGAGTCTTGTATTATTTCCGGTGTTATGTGATTAGTTTTTTGTGCATGCAAACTGAACCAACTTCTAGATTTGGTATCAAAGAAGGCTAGGGAAATTTATGAGATTCATTTCAGGACAAAATCGCAGCCTCTAAGATGCAGATATGAGAGTTTTGAAGCTTTCATTGCCTTTTTCGGAATTCTGATCTAAAAAAGACTGTAATTCACATTTTCTCAAAAACCCAGATTCTAAATTTACTTGAAATTTTTTGGGTTTGTTAATTTATATTTTTTAAAACTTTTTTCAAAAAATTACAGAAACCCATTTCGTATTTTACGAGAAATCGTGGAAACAATTCTGACGGTTTCTATTTATTCTGTAAAAAAAATAGTGACTGATTTCTAGCAATTAAAATCTGATATGCTTTATTATTTTGAATAAATATAAAGCTGATTATTATTGTAAGGGTGTATTTTCAGTTGAAACCAACACCTATTTGTGTCAAATTGTGGAGAGTCATAATGGATAAATTGGGTTATGTTGAAAAATTTGATGGAAAGGATTTTCACACTTGGCAAGTACGAACTCAGTTGACACTCATTAACAAAGATTTGTGGGACATTGCAGATGGAACATTCAAGAAACCAACCGATGCTGATGAAGCAACCAAATGGGAGAGTAGAGATCGTAAAGCAACAGCAATCATTGGACTTGGGTTGTCTGATGCATATTTGCATCATATAGACCTTTCAAAAAGTTCAAATTTCATTTGGACAACATTGAACAAGTTGTTTGGATCCCAAACCGGAAGCGCAAAGAATGAACTTGAAGCGAAGGCTGTTTGGAATCAAGATAGATGAAGGAGAAAAAATGGTACAACATATAAGTAAGTTTCGGTCTATTTTGAATCAATTGTCGGGGATAAAAATTAAAGTAGAGGATGATGATGCAAAAGTTGTTTTGTTGAATAGTATGCTATCTCACTATTCAAACATTGTTTTTACTTTGAGCAAGATCGTCCCGACCTAGAAGATCTAATTTCTTCACCGATAGATGAAGAAAATAAGAATGTTACACCGAAGAAACTATGATGTATGGTAAAAACAAGTCATATGATAAAGGGAGATTTAAATCTTCTTTTAAACAAAGATCAACTTTTAGAGATACAAAGAAACATATCACTTGTTACTATTGTAAACAAGATGGACATCTATCTATAAACTGCAAGAAAAGAGCACGAGATTTACTTGATGGAAAAATAGAAGAAAGTGCCATGGTTGCTAATGAAGAAGAAGACAGTGATAAAGAAGAACCTTTGGGTGATGGTTATAATTGTGATGATTTTCTATTATAAATAAGCAGCAGCAGATGGAGGCAGGAGGCAACGGAGGAAGGAGGACAACCAGCGTCCTCTTGCCAGCCGCAAGTGACGGGGCCGCATAATGAGTTTGTGGCATATTTTCAGTTGTGTGTTTCATTGTTTGTAATAAGAACAGATGTCACATTCCTGTTCAGAGTTGTATTTCCTTTTATAACCTCCTGATGTAAATATGTTGTAGTAGAAAGATAAAAGCACAAGAAAAAGCAGCATCATGTTTTTCTTGAAGAGGATGAACAGAGGTTCATGAGCAGGGGCTCGTACCTAGGACAGAGGTCCGTTATTGTCGAACAGGGGTTCGTATTGATGAACAGAGGTTCATGAACAGGGGTTCTTACCTTGGACTGAGGTCCATATGTGTACCAAGATCATGAGCAAACAGGGGTGTGCAAGCTGCAGAGAAAGTGTAACTATTCTTTTCTACATTGTTCACATTAGGGGAGTGTATGTGTGGAAATAATAATGTTAACAATAGGGGAGTGAATGTTAGGAATAATATTAGATATTGTGAACATTATTATGAGTGTGGAAATAAATAATATAGTCTAATGTAATAAAACTATTTATGAGTTGTTAACTCATGTAAATAGTTGTAACTAGATAATGTTTGTTGTGAGAAAATAATGGGATTGAGAGTTTGAGTGAGATATTGTGGGGATTAGGAGAGATATGTGGAATAAGTTGAGAGATTTGTGGAGAGATAAGTGGATTCAATATGAGATTTGACTCCACCATAATAGGAAGGTCAATCTCTATATAATGTAATCTCTCATATGAATAAAATATCCCGTATGAATAAAATTGGAGTCTTGTATTATTTCCGGTGTTATGTGATTAGTTTTTGTGCATGCAAACCAGAACCAACATCTAGAGAGATGTAGTAGTTCCCGGTTATGTGAGCTTTGATGGTGGTTTGGAGGCATGAACGTAGTGTACTCATGGAGATTCGTTTAGAGATCTAGGGAGAGGAGATAATCTTAGAGAGATGCATTGTACTCTTGTATTGAAGATTTGGTTTGTACTCTTATTATATTATATTTAGTAGATCTCTATCTTTGGTGGGCGTAGCCAACATTGGGTGAACCACGATACATGGTGTGTTATGTGTGTGTACTTTTTTGATTTGGATTATTCTATTTTATACTTCCACTACTATAGATTTTAGGGAATTGTTTAGATCTTGTGTGCATGATTTTTTGTTATTAAATCATAAAACTATTCTACACAATCCCAAATTCCCAATAGTTGCCTGCGGTGGTAGGTAAGTTGGTACAATTTGTAATTTTTCATCACTTTTGCATTACACATTTTGCGATGAAGGATGAGACATGGATTCCTTGGTGTAAAATGCCCTATGCTTTCACCATGCAATTCTTTCAGGAAGTTGTTCAAATAATATTAGACACACGATGGTTAATCTACAATGTTGATAAGGTAGACTGTGACTACCACACTCTGCGGAAGACTTACGTCTATCCAGGTAAGTCTTCTTATATTGAAAGATACATTTTGGATGATATAGCTATGAATCCTATGAGTTTGGAAATAGGTGATAGTGGGGCAACATTGGTATACCTTCAACTTAAGCCTAGGCTGGAGAACAAAAAATATGTAGAGAATGAGTTCAAACTACCAAGCCCACCTAAAGGGAAGCACACAGTTGGCACGTTCATGACTAAAAATCCTACTTCTCCCATTTAGGAAGAAGAAGAAGAAGAACTTCATGAAGATAGTGGTGGGTTGGACCATAGGGGTAGAAGACAGCCTACAGATAGAGAAAGGAAAGAGTGTGAGATGACACCCCCATCACAAGAGAAAGAGGCTGAAGTGTTTGAGACAAACACAATGGAAATCAATGTGGAGTAGACAGTCGAAGAGCCACAATTCAAGAGAGTGTTTAGGAGGACAAGGGTTTAGGGCGTAGGGTTATCACAGCCATTAAGGAGGTCACCAAGGATTTTTCCTCAGATGGAATAGCTTGAGAAGAAGAAAAGGCGTCAGTTAAAGCTTAAAGATGGAGATGAGGATGAGTTCGGAGAAAGTGCCCCAGGTATTCCAATGCAACCTAAGATTGCAGAGGAGCACCGTGATGAAGAAATGAAGGATGATGAGGAGGGGATGAAGGGAACAAAAATAAAACCAAAAGTAGAAAAGGGTGAAGGCCCAATTATGGATTCAGTGCACAGGTTCCTAAGGGAAAAATAACAAGGGAGGAGAAAGAAGGTGAAGACTATGTGACTCCCATGCGGTTGGATATGTGGATGATACTAACAAGATCATACACGCACACTTCCATAGTATTGTGGAAGCTAAGGACTTATATGGTTGGGAGTTGATGGATGTGGAGATGGCAAATGCGTGCACATGGAAGCAATTTTCATGGTCAATGCAGACTCATATGGATGAGCTTGATTTTGACGTGTGCGAAGAATCATGCGTCTCACGTAGAATGAAGAAATCACCTCACTTCCGACATGTAAATTCTAAGCTAATTGTTATGTCAGACAAATAAGTGAGCAATTGCTTGGTAAAAGTATCTGCAGAGGTTGCATGCAGGAACATAGACAAAGAGGAAACCATTAGGGTGCTGATGGATGACAACAAGGATAGGGATGTAGAAATAAAGTGCCTCACAAGAAGAAGTAAAAGGATGAGGAAATGACAGAAGCATTGATCGGTATGGCCAAAGAGATTGGCGATTATATTCTTAAGGTAAGGTCACATCTGGAATCTCAAGTTCCAGAAAAATTTCCTTTTGTAATGCACTATATACACACACTTGTAAAACTAGTCATAGATGAAGGGAACATGTGTATTTACTGTGAAAAAATACCCTATAGAGGAAGCAACAAGGGTAAAATCCACCATTTCCAAAAAAATTACAAGTTATGAGTCATTGCTACAAGCCTTGAGAGATGAATTGAAGAAGGAAGATCAGGCCTTGAACATGTGCATGACACCAGATGCAATTGTTAGGATGAGGAAAATTGTAGAAGATAATGAAGTCCTCAAATCCATGAAGAATGAGACACTTGGGCGCGTGGAGAGACTTTCTTTGGTGGAAGAGAAGCGCAAAGCACTTACAAGTGCCCAAGAACCACATGAAAACAGGTTGAAGGAGATAGGAAACCAGATTCTTGGGAAGATGGACTATATGGAGGGCATGATTTCTAGTATGGAAAATATTTGTAGAATCTTGTAGAATGAAAAAGAGAACATGACTCAAGATGAGCTAGATTCCATAGTCACAGATGTCCTAGAAAAAAATAGGTGAGGCCTTAAGTGATTGTCGAAATTGGAGGTAGAAGTTAAGAATGAGTATCCAAAATTAATACTTCCTATTGAGGAGAAGAGCACTGAATGATATCTCATTCTTTTGTTTGAAAAAATCTTCATTCTTTCATTCATTATTCATTTATCTTTGTGAGAGATAAATTGGTTACCCATTGCTGAGGGTGGCAATCTATTTAGTGTGGGGTAATGTTGAGTAGATAAAAGATAGCTCAAGTATGAAATCACATAAGGATTGGGCGTGCAGACACATGATGCATAGAAGGACGTGGAAATATAATAGAACAACGTGCACCTAGGACAAGTGTACACAGGACTTAGCCACTTTTATAGATCTAGGCTATTTTTGGAGATAGAGTGTTGAGAATGTGATGACGTGGAGAATTAGAGCTTACACAAGGCTATTTTGGAATATACAATAGTTCGAATGCCATGTGGAATCTTAGTTTAATAATAGGATCTATTCTTAGAGTTGACTAATATAAGATCTATTATTAACAGATTGAATGCTTTTATACATTGATGTAAGGGCTCATGGCTATTATAAATATGTAGCCTGTTTTTTGGAAGGTGCATGGGTGGTGAAGGTAAATTCCCCACCCCTATATATATGTATTGATTTTGCATGCCTTAGAGAGACCGATAATTGTAGATTTATGTGTTTGGCTTGCAACGGATTTGTTAGCGCACATAACTATGGAGATTGAATTCGATGTATGAAGCTTCTATGTTTGCGTGTACTTAATATAATGGATTATATTGGCTGGATATTGGTGTTAGTTATGACTGAATATGGTTATTGCATGATAAATCTCATTCTAATCATTGTTTAGTCAATGTTTCATATGGTTTAGATCTAGATTTGGTTTATGCAATGTGGATTATTTACTATCTGTTATAAATATGGATATATACATATATAATCATGCTAACATTTCTGGACAAGAAACTCTAAAGAGGGACTTGGTGCCCTTGTGCGCTTTGGTTGAGTGCTCAGCTTAGGCTGAGTGATGTGCCAATGCACCTTGGGTTATTTGTAGTGAAATCTAGGCTACATAAGCATGCTTAGCCATGGAAAAAATAGGATGTTGAAGGGTTTCATGAGGGTTATTTCCATTTATCCCTTGTTACCACTTGTAATACCTGTACTTCGGTGGTTCAAACACTTTTGTAGGGAAGGATGCATTTAGTGAAGTGTTGGATGGTAGGTTCAAAACCATTTCCCCTACTGCCAATACTCCCTACATGACCTTTGGAGAGGATGTTCTTGAAATGGAGTGCTACTACCATGAACATGCCTTAATCTTTTGGTTCAGCAGACTCTGGCCTAGCTTACCAGCTCTATAGGATTGGATATCCAAGTATGTGATCCCGATCATTGATGGAAGGTTAGATCTTTACCCTTGTACTAAGGGTTCATTTATTGTAGCATTTTATTCAATTGTTGATAAGGAAATAATAGCGGGAAACCATTACGTGTGCCAATCACGCTACACCGGTTATGAAATCCTAGTTCCCTTCCTTTAATCTAATTAGTGAATCATTTTCTTTCAAACTGGTCTAGATTAGACCGCCACATATACCTCTACAATTTTAGGACCAATCATGTCTAATCTATGTTGGAAATGTGTTGGAAACTTTCTATCTGTTGACTCCCATGCATCTAAGTTTATTCACACAACCTTTTCCATGATCCTTATTGAGTTGGACACCTCTAAGAACCTTCCTACAAACATTGAGCTCAAAGATCAAAATCGAACCTCGGACATAACCTTGAGGTTAAGAGGATATACCATTTAGATGTAGGAGATGTTTCGTAGTAGGTCATACTGATTCAGAGTTATGAGATGAAAAAATGCAAAAATGAGAAATCCAATTGGTGGAAAAATTCCCTCCCATAACATCTGATTTTCAGTGCTAAGGATGATTTAGACTCAAATTTAGATTCGAAGAAGTGGGCGAATCAGTTCCTGAAACTCCTCGTAGTGAAATTTGTGCTAATGGAAACAAGGGGAAATTAAAAACCAGCCAAAGAAAAATATTGATTTGAATTTTACTAAAGCGGAAAAGGAAAATATCCCTCCTATATTTCCTTTGGAAAAAAATACATACCTATTGATTGATGATATTGAAGTAATTATTCCTACTGAGGAAGTTTCAAATGGGTGGAAAATGGTACAAAACAAGAAACAATCTTTTAACAAGAAAATTGTTTCTTCTACCTAATATCTCTTTTCCTTCACGGGAAGTTGTTTCTTTTTGTATCCTGGTTTGTCATTGTTTTCATTTGGGATTTTAGGCCTTCATTATATGTGGTTAGGGCCCCAGTAAAAAAACCTTTATCCTTAGTAAAACAATTTACATATTCTACTCCAAATCCCTATGCATTTTTTATGAAATTCTAGTGCATTTTTCTTTAAATACAATACATTTGTATTATTATTAGTTGGATAAAATTGTATAAATAAGGTAAATGAGTGATATTCTAATGGGATGAATTTATTTGCATATCCTACTATCAATGTTGTGAATGAGACTACATATCTTTGAGATAATGTTGTACGTGCAAACACATCTCTTTTGAACATTCCATCAAATAGTTCACTTGTCTAGTCATGTTTATGCTTCCACAACTCATTTCTATTGCTATTGGTTGAACATACTTGTGTAAAAAAGGTAGAACGGTGAAATTTATTTTGGGTTTAACTAATATATTTAGAAAATATTGAAACATATTAAAAAATCCATTAAATACACATGTAAATGTTTGTGCCACTGTGTCTAAGTTTTCCTTATATGCTCAGCTATGGAAGGCCAATTTTTATACTCCTTTTGAAGAATGCAACTGATGGGTAAAAGTTTCTAAATCCTTCTAAACAAATAAATATTTTGGAATCAAAATTGTCATTTTCTTGTTTTGTATGTGCTTGAAGACTACTAAAAGTTCCAAGTAAAGATAAACTAACAAGACTAGTACCACATAGTCTAATTGAGAAAATGCTTATTGTATCTATCAATATTTACATCAAAGATAAAATATTAATGGGATGATTGAAACAACTAACATGAATATAATTCAAAACCTAGCTAAAGCATGCCTACTAGTATGTTCAATTGCTAACTAACATAGACCTAAATAGATATAGGAGCAATCAAATTGGGGGTTTTGGTACTCCAAGGAAGATGAGATGGTCTCTCCAAGAATGACTACAAGATCATATTGGATACCCATCTACTAACCCCATCGAAGACTTGAAGCAAGGATTGAGCTTGGCTATAAATCATATTTCTTATATGATATGCAATTCAAAGCATGGTGTAAATTTTAAAGGTATGCGGTTAGCCCTTTTTATAGTTTTTCCTTTGAGAAAAACTTGCATCTTAGTGCATGTTGGACTAAAATAAAAAATTAGATTAAGAATTTCTAATCACAATTAGTGAATTAACAAGTGATTAAGATGTGAGGATCCTTAATCAACCACTTAGGGTCAATTAGGAGGTTAGGTAATATTTTGAAGCTTGTTGAGATGTTGTGCAGGAAAGTGGAGTGATTTTTAGTGGTTGGAAGAGGGGTTTTAGCCAATAATAAGGTATATTGACCAAAACAAGGGTAAAATAGGCTTAATTAGCTAATAATCACTATTTGTTTGGTTGGAAGAAGATTTAGACTTATGATTCATCGTAAAGTGGCATCTTGAATGCGAAAGAGGATAGGTAATTAAAAAATCACTGTTGATTGACCAAAATGGTATGAAACATTATTTAATTAGTGGAAATCACTAATTATAATGGAAATGGTAAGAATGAGAGTGATTAGCATGCTTTTGGCAATAATATTGCAAAAGTGGAATTTAGGTGTCTAGATTTTCCCCTGTTTGAGGTGAAGTAAGTAACTTCACTTTAAATATAGTAGACAAGCATAAACAAGTAATTTTTTGAAGAAAATTAGTAGAATGAAGGATTCCCCCTCGAGTGTCGATGGGGTAATAGAAGAAGTCAATCGACGATCGAAAATATGATCAAAATGGGTAGAAGAAATAGGATAGGAATAAACATGATTTTTTATTGCCCCAAGTGATTTGGAAGAAAAATTAGTAGTGATAAGAAATGATAAGTGGAGAATAGGAATAGCTCTTTGCATCCAATCTTCAATAATAAACTTTTATTTCATCATTTTCCCCTATGATCTACATCATTGGCCTTTATTAAAATGAACAAAAGTGTAAAATAACATGAAAATCTAAATTACTAACATTTTTTCATTGTTAAAAATACGTAACTCCATACAACATACATAATGAAATGCCATACGAGAAAGTAAAATGATGATTAAATCCATCCAAAATACATAATGCAATGCAATACGAGAAAGTAAACTTGCTAATCTAATAGAGAAATCAAGTACAATCACACATATTCAAATAAACAACGTTCAAGATAGTTGGACTAATGTTTTTGTTATCAAGCTTCAGTTCTGGAATGTTCATGTTGTAATGACAATAGTTAAAAATGGTGCCCCAAGAAAGGATACATGCGAGGGGAATAATGGAGGACACAAGTAGTCCCATGGAAAGCATTCGTGCACTATGAAATAGTCTCTAGAAACTCACTATTGCATGGGAGTACCAACATAGTAAGAAAGCCAACTTTGTTAATGAAGGTAGATCACGATGATCCGTAAGTCGTTTAAGACAAGAATAAGAAATAACCTAAGAAATATGTTTTTGTAGGAAAAATTTTGATGTTCGAGGACAATGCATTTGATATAGGATTTAACTGCATGTATGCCATTTACCAAATTTTGAATTTTTACCATTTTTTTGGATTTTTTCACGATTTTACCAATTTAAAATGTTGGGTTTTTTTAATTTATTGATTTTTTAAAGAAGAAAATATTATAGAAGAAATAACAAAGTTGTGAGACATCACTAAAAGTCACCATAAGGCAAAAATATGCCCCATGTAGTAGAAAAGGTTGTCGGAAAGAAAAAATATGCCCCAACGTAGTAAAAACGGGCAAAAATAATTATTTATTAAAAATAATCATCATGGCAAGTGCTAGAGGAATTTAAAAGAACCACGATGGCTCTAGGGCACCTTGGGGGTGAGAAACACATCGCGAGAGGGTAAAAATGGGTATATAAGCCATCGTAGCCAATTCATTTACCACATTCACTTACCTTTTTACTGTTGATTGAGCTTTAACCTACGAGAGAAGATGACGAGGGTGTAGAACCGAGAGACATCATGTGGATTACATGAGATACTACATGAGACTCCTTGGGGATGGTCTGCGGTACACAAAATGGACTTTTCACCTTTATCTTTTGTATAATTTAATTTTGGTGAAAACACATTTATTAGGGTTAGATAGGGTAGAAAAATCCATGTGAATGTGTCGGCGTGGCCCTTGGGGTGCACCTATGCTCACAAGGTCACATCTCTGTGTTGTAGCATATATGGGACGCGTATGTGCTAGTGCTAAGGAAGGGAGCCTATGAAAAATGTGTAGTGATATGTGGGTGTGTATACGCCTATGCAAAGAAGAATGCGGCGGTGCATTGAGGGGTTTTAATGGAAATACTTAAGCATGCCTATACACGGATGAGGGTTATGGTGCCACCGAGGATCTTTGGTGCACAAAAGACACTTTGGAGTGACTTTAGAAGAAAATGAAGGTTTCTAGGAAAACCTAAATGGTAGAAGAAATGAATTATATAGAAAAATAGAAGAATAACATAGTAGTGTAGAAAAATAAGATCATAATAAATGACTGATTCACCACAGTAGATGGACTTAGAGGTATTATAGACATAAGATGCCAGACTAGATTTTCTTGGAGATCACACTGGAGGTGACCGGTTTATCTCACATGGCTCACATGCCATAGATTACCTTAGATCATAACCCTAGATGAGAGATGGTGGAATGAGGGTAAGACATTTCGTCTTCTACTAGTGATATGAGAATCACCCGCGGACATGTGGCGATCTTACGAGTTCTATATTCAGGGGTCGCTTGACCACATATGATGGTCTCCAAGACCGTATTGAGAGATGCATAGCTGAGAAGTTTGGAATGGTAGACATAACCCATCTGGAGTATGACTACTAATATTGGGATGTGTATGGCAGATCGGTGGTTAGAACGGGTCCCTATGTTTTTGTTAGCTCTTGTCAGCGGCATATTGTTTCCTGACAAGACTGGTGTTCGGTTTCCTCTAGGCCTTATTAGAGTGATTCATAACCTTCTTTAGGGAGAGGTTTACTATTGGGGTCAATGTATACTTGGCTCATTTATACATAGATTTTCATTTGATATCTTACCATGGACAAAGGTCTTTGGGTCTTGCCACTTTGTTACAGATATGGGTCTGGGACCATATTACGATAGGATTCCCTATAGGAGCATTACGAGTTTGAGTTATTAGAGAGCCTTCTGTCATGGGTGGGTTCTAGAAGGAGGTGATATTGATGGTCACATGGGGGATATAGACTATTACAGTGAGTGTTTGACAAGGTACAACCTCACATAATCACAAGGCGGCCATACAGGTTGTACCATTGGCCTCAAGATGTAATTGAGTTAACCAACATTGCAGTTGACCATTTCATTATTGAAAGCATGAGTCATATCATGGAGTGGTACAAAGTTGACTAGATCCAGTGGTAGTTTGGTCTTATCCAGGGGATTCCTAGTGATGAGATGTGGTATGCCAGTAGATACAAAGAGACCTTTCATATGGGGCCCCGATCAGTGGGCAGAGCTCATACTAGCTTTTTACAGGTGGTTCCACAACCTTGGGTACAACAAGCATAGATATCAGATCTAGGAATGACCTCAGATTATACGGTTTGGTACATGACAGTGTGGCCTCAAGTGCTTGGAAAGTGTTGATTCACAACTGTATTTGTCAAGGCTCTCCTCGAGGGTGCAAAACTTGGCAAGGGCTGGATTTTCACATCTTCTCATTCTCAAAGCCCCGGTTAAGATTGTGGAAAAATTTGTTATCAAAATCATATGGAAATATTGGGAATTGCTCAAACCCTTTTTAATCTAGCAACAGGATGGTTTATGAAATGGGATATCCATTAATGACCAAAACATTTGGTGGTCTCCTCTCATCGGTTTGTACCTTAGTAACCATGAATTTTCAGTTTAATTGATTTTCTAAAGGTAATAGCCACAAAACCGTACACATTCATGAAATTCCACAAACTAACGAAATGTTGTGTTTAGAGTGTAGAATACATGTATATTTTTTATTTTTTTGGCAAAAATATGGTCTTTTTCTTAATTTTATTCATATGTTGTTTCTTATGTTATTAAAGAGGAATGACTGTCCCTTGGTGGTTTTTTTAAATGAAAACTTATCTTTTCACTATGAAATTTTAGATATATGTTCAAGATTATAATTTTGACGTCTTTGTCAAATTTTCATATTTTTTGACTTATATTTTTTTTTAATTAATTATTTAGTAACTATATTTTAAAATAAATGGCGTCCATATTTCTATGCCAATAACTTTTAATATTTATATCGAAATTAATTTTTTTCATAGTAAGAAGAAGAATTCAACAAATACTAATTATATTTTTTTCAATTTTTTTGATATATTCTACTATTTTTCAAATTTGGTTGATTGTGTACTATTGATTGTCCTAAAATACCGTATGTTAGTAAAAATTAAAAAATAAATAGCAAAACAGATTTTTAAAAAATGAAAATTACATTTTTAGAAAGCCAATAAAAATATGAATTTTGTGTCAAAATTTTGTAATTTAACTAGTTCGTTTACCCTAATTACGTGGCACCCGAGTGGCAGATTTTGGCTCACAATTGTCCCCCAAAAGGATTTGGAGCCAAAATGTGCCACTCAGGCACCACGTCATTGCCACTCAGAGGGTTGCCACGCGTGAATGGGGTTCACGTGACATGGGGTGAATTGGCTCGATGAACCCCCATTCGTGCGAACCCCTCCGCACCACCAAAGCGCCGTGCCAAAACGTCTCCTTCTAAATTTAATGTTTCGCAATTGCGTCTCCCCTTCTAAATTTAATGTTTTACAAGTTACTTATTTAATATTGTTCACTTTTTATGTTTTAAATTTAGTTTTTTACATATTTTTGTGTTTTAAACTAAGTGTGTTTTTTAAATTGTTTTTAACCAAAAATATGTAATATTAAATTAGAAAAGTTGTTTTACATATTAAATATAAATTCTATTAAAATTAGAAAAGTTGTTTTAAAGTTATAGAAAACTAAAATTAAAAATAACCTAATTTCTACTGAGATTTGTATATAAATAGAGTTGCATGCACATATAGTTTTGTATCGAGTTTACTCTTAGACATTCAGATCTATCACGATTTATGTGTGCAGGTGAAAATTATTGAAGTGGATGAATCATGGGAAATGTAAAGAATGAGAAATAAAAATATACCAGGAAGAGAATGCAGAGAAGAATGCTAGAAGATCTATTCGTAGGAGGGCACAAAGAGAGAGAGAGAGAGAGAGAGAGAGAGAGAACAAGTGAAAGACAACGCTGCAAAAATTGGTACATATGTATAGAAACCCTTGATAGATCCTAATTTTTTTTTTAGTTCTAAGGTTTAAATATGATAATTTATGTTTTTTAGATTGGGTAAAGGCAAGGGTTTTGATAGGATCCCATGTGTATGTTTATGGACACAGATCATGATGCGCAACATTATGCTGAAGTGATAACAAAAGTTATGGAATTACTTCCCAAAAAATGTGAAACACTTGGTGAAGATGGATTTACAAAAATTAAAAGAATTTTCCCAACAAGAACCACTATCACGAAAGAAAACAACAAAAAGTGTAGAGATAGTATATGGTGAATTTGTTAATTTGACTACGATTCTTTAGAGCACATTTGTTGGTTACATTCTTGAATCATGTTGATATGAGGGAAACATTAGAATTGTTAGGTGTTGATTTTGGATGGAAAAATTCAAAACGTGTAGAAGAAGAATTTGTTGGGAATGTTTTTAAAGGAATAAGTTCTTTGGGTACAAAAACTAGGTCTGGTGATAAGAGTATTTCTCGTAGAGAAATATTAACTTCAGTTGTAAGTGAAGATACAACAAAGAATCGTCATGTTACCGCCTTTGCCAAGGCATTGGGTTTATCTAGAAAGACGGTTAGTAGGTATGCAAAGAGGAGGAAGACATTGGATGACTCTACTATGGAAGGAAATTGGGCACTAATGTGTAGAAATCCACGTTTTGATAAAATAGAGGATAATATTGTGAAGATAGTTTCTAATTTTTGGGCTGAGAGGACTCGTCCTTCTCACGAATGTGAGGATGTTTTAAAACATAGGATAACTCATGAATAACTATGATGAACATATAAAACATTGGCTTGAAATAACTCAACATGAGATGTACATAAAGTTTACAGAAGAAAATCCAGATGTTAAGATTGGACAACGAATGTTTGAAAATTTGAAGCCTTGGTATGTGCGAGCTGATAAAGTCCTTGACACATGTTGTTGTCGCTATCACGTTGAGTTTGATTATCACTATCAGGTACATAAAAATTTATAGATTCAATGTATATATATTTTGAGGCGTGCTTTCATTTATATCTATATATTTAAAATTTGTTTAAATATCATTTTTTGAGATGTGATTTAAAATTAATGTATTTCAAAATCTATGTTTTTTTCAGGTGTATAGAAAGTTACGAGAAGAAATTGCCCCACCTACACGTGTCAGTGAATTCATAACTTCAATTATTTGCAACGTATCTGATGATCATGTCGATGATCATATGACTTGCATCAAAGGTGTCTGTGACAAGTGTGGGGACTTGAAATTATTGCCAAAAACAAATGAAGATTTGGACACAGTTAACTTGGTTGCTTGCAAGAGGTGATATATATAAATTTATGTTTTTAAATTTGGATGTTAGATTTTATTTTGATTTTTATTTTATTGCAAATGAATACATGACAATTTGTCCATGTTATGAATTGATTTTGTAGGTTCAAATACATAAAATATTCAACAAGGCTTGGAAAAGATGCAACCAGGTTGGATTTGGTAGAAGAGGAAATCCCCATTGCTACATTCATGCAAAGTTTCCAAAGTTTAATTAGTCCGTACATCAAACATTCTCACTATTCAAAGTGGCAGGCTACACAATTCAAGACTAATAGGGACACATTCCCTATTGGTTCCATATTGTCCATGGTTGATTTTGCTGAGAATTACTCATTTTCTCATCAAAAAGAAATTCAAACACAATATTATCATACTGACCAGGTTACTATCATGGTTCAAGTATTTTATAGGCATGCACAATTGGATTTGGATGGGGTTGAAAGTACATATGTGAAGCGAATGATCAAGAAGGAGTATCACTTCTATATAAGTGATGACAAGGAACATGACACCCACTTTGTGCAACATTTTTTGGTTTGTTCTTTCAATATCTTCATCAGTGAGGAATACAAATAGATCACCATTTTGTTTGGTCGGATGGTTGTGCATCACAATTCAAATCCTCTCACCCTTTCTTTGCACTCAGTCGTTATCATCGTCATCACAAAATTCCTCATTTATGGAGTTTTTTTTTTAAGTGGTCATGGGAAGGGAGAACACGATGGTGCGGGTGCATGCATCAAATGTGCTCTAAAGAAACAAAGATTTGATTATGAGGGAGATCGATTGATTGATGCCCACACCGTTGTTGAATGGTGTAAGAAACATTTTACTGATTCGAGGTTTCAACCTCACAGCTTCAACCTCACAGGCTTCAACATCACACACTTGACCCCATAGGCTTGACCCCACACAGTGTTTTGGGAGATAACGAGTACATGCACATTTAAAACATAGATATGTAAATCTTGATGTGATTTATTAAGTGAACTACAAGTTACTAACTTTAAATTTTTTTATTCTGATTTTTGTTGTTTGTTTTAAACTTTATTGATCTTTTGAGCATGATTAAATGAAGGTATTGATCGGAAGGACAAAGTATGGATGTGAAAGGATTCCCAATTCTAGGTCTTTGCACTCTTTGATGACTATGGATAGTAATAACTAGAACAATCTATACAAGATATTATTCTTGTTTTTGTTATGAATGCATGAACAAATCATATTCAAGTGCAATAGTCAAAAACATGGGTATGTAGGTGAGTGGAAGAAAGTTCCTTTAGTTGTGGATGACACATATGGATTAGATCATGATGATAGTTTTGAAGATGTGCCATTAATTTCAACTGATTATGACCACATATCTGGACTGGTTAAACAAGGTATGTTTTATTTGAAAGGATCAAGTATAATTTGATAATTAAATATATATGTATATAATTTATACTATACATCCGATCATTGAATGTTTCTTTGCATTTTGTTGTAGGAGATGTATTTGCAGTCATTGTTGAAGAAGCCAATATTGAGAAAGTGGAGTACTACTTGTTGCGTTGCACAAGGAAGAGAACAAAGCTAACATGTGAAATAACAAGTGAAGTGACAACATTTTCTTGGCTCGGTTGTAGTGCGGGAACATACTTACAACAAGTGAAAGCCCTCCAAAGTGGGATTCACTTTGTTGATTACAAACCACAAAAAGGTGTATCATTACACCCATCACATAATTGCTACAGGGTTACAATTAGCGAGTGAAGACTACAAATAGTAAACGCAAAAAATGGAGACTAGATGTAGAAGACCATGAAAAAATTTTACAAGTCATTGAACAACGAGCAAAGCCACTTGGTATTATATAGAAGGACATGGAATAAATTACTAAACCTTGTTGGTAATAAACTATTAAGCTAGATAGCATTGTATTTTCTACTTGAAGGGACTATGGAGACCACTATACAATAAAGTTGTTTAATACTTGTGATTCTTACTTGTTGTGAGATGGTTTATGGTTTACAAGTATTGTGATATGGTTGTTACATGGAAGTATGTATGGTATAAACATGATTTATGATGTGGATGTATGTTACATTATTATTTTTAATGTGGAAATGTTAGTTGGGAATTCAGATGTACATAGTTTTTGATATATGTTATTTGTTTAGTTGTGAACCAAAAGGTTGTATATGGAGTACCCTTATCACTTTGTACAAGTTTATCATATTTCAATATGCTTGGAATTGTGTTGATTCATTATGGAGCATGCTAACATGTGGGAGACATGGTTAAATAATACAAGAAATGTGAAACATGATAGTATTAGTCTTTCTGGGTATAGTTGATTAAGAAAGGGGAAATAAAATCTCTTAACTCCCTTATTTTCTCTCAAATGCCTTACAATATTTATAGTTAGAAAAATTTAGCTATAAAAGATTGACTATAAAGAATAATGGTTAGAATTTATTTCATCTACCAAGCCGAGTGATCGTTGAAATTCCTCTATATGGACATGGTGCTAATAGTTAGACCAAGATATTCATACCATGTGATGTGGAACTAGGAAGATGTCACTTTGAAAGATGCATAGAAACCGAGAGTCTCCACATGGATTTTGAATCACATGTCTAGAAAATGTGTGGCATGTTTCAAGGTGTTTTGGAAGCACACAAGATTGGTATGATTATGTGTGCTTAGCATGAGGTATTTTGGAGGAGTTAAGTGCTTCACATTTTTACAATGGTGCATCTTGGCACTAAAGAATAACAATGGTGAACAACGAATTTTTTTCATAAGGGTGCAATATGTCAATGATGGTGTGAGGCTTTAAAGGCTATGGGTAGAACAAATTGTTTTTCTAGTTTTATGATAAAACAAAAGGTCCATAAAATTTTCAAGTGTAAGTCTTGCATGAGATTGCAAGAAGGCGTAATTTGACCAAGAGACATGCTTGTATGGACTAAGGATGTGTGAGTGTTGTAAAGAAAGTGGATGAATGTATAGTATAGGTTATAGATGTAATGAGCAGAGATTAATGGTGTTTTTAAAATATGTCAAGTTGTGCTTTCATTTGATAAATGGAAATAGTTTCTAGTAGTAAGGAGTAGGTAGTTAATTTGATTAAATTAAGGTATGAGTCTAGTGTTTCAAATTGAATTTTATATTAAAACATAGCCATTTGGTTGTACTTAGGACCAAAAAGTGTTCAGGAGCGAGTCAACAACCAAGGAGATCTCGAGGTATAGACTAAGATTCAATGACAACAGGTATTAGCATTCACATTTTCATTATCCCTATTTTTATTAGGAAAATAAGAAGCATAATTATTATTAACAAGAAGCATTTTCCATCATAAACGAGCATAATATTAAATTGAAGCAATTTGAATATTATCAACAATATCATCATTTAATCTAAACTTGTTTAATTGTAATCCATATTATATCATTTGTAAAATTTGAGATGTTAAAAGTTGCAGTTCCAAAACTACTGAGCAGAATTCAGCTATAATTTTGATTTCTTGTTGCTGTTATTATGGGTGAAATAATGATTTTTTCAAACCATTGAGCAGAATCTAAGTCTCTTCATTTATTTTGTATTGATGTAAAAACTATATGAGACATTCAGATTAAGGCCAAGATTCTTCGATTAGGCATGTCCACCTCTTTTGCCAATAGCTTGAAACCATTTTTGTATCCTTGCATGGGGTTAAGATCGAGATTATTTATTGTAAATATCACAATCGAAGTGACCATCTCATTACTCATGGCTTCCATGATTATCGACAATCAAGAGCTTTCTTTTTGTGGGTTTTGATTTCACATCAGCCAGAACAAAAAGGTTGAAAAGCAGTTAATGAGGATTTGGGTTATACCATTGCCAACAAAAATCTTCATGTATTATGGTTGCTACAAAACTATGCTGAATTAGGATAAGATTTTGATCATATCTTTGTTATTATGGGTGAAATTTATGATTAGTTTCAAGTGGAATCTGGATCCAGAGCAGTAATAACAAGTCTCAATTGGGCTTTATGTATCGATGCAAAGTTGATTAAGGCAACATAGTGCCAATACTAGTTTGCATAAAAAAGCATAGATGAATCGTATCATAAAGATACATTGAAAAGAGAATAGTTAAATTTGTTTAAATATTTCAGTCTACTTCCTAATAGCCCTTGTTGACATAACAATGGAGGGATTTTAAGATTGATGCTGAAATTTATATACAGCTCTAATCCCTCTCTAAGAAATGAAATAATTATTCTATCGTAAATATTTTGGGAACATTATATTGAGTAAAACAATTGCAACAATACTTTAAATAGGTGTCAAGGTTTTAACTAGTTATAAAAAAATGAAAGTTACACTTATATTGTTAATGGTTGAGGTTTTGGATCAAAAATTTAAATGGTCGAGGTTTTGTACAGAAAATTTGCATGGTTGACAAAAAGAAAGTTTAATTTTTGTGCAAAGAATCTGATAAAAGCAATAATCAGTTGTAAATGTTCATTTCAGGTCAAATTAATGACACCAATGCCAAATCAGCGTGGTTGCATTCACCGTGTGGATTGATAATAATCGATAATATTTTCCATATAAATTCAAAGTATTCTACTGTTTGATTTATGTAGATCTTAAAACCGTATCTCAATCACTTGATTTTTAATGTTATAGTCTGGTTACTACAGTAGAAATTCCCCTTTTTAAGGTTATCTCTTTTTTGAGCCTCTTTTGAAGGGATTTCTCAGGGTAGTATCAATGCAGCTCAGAAGTCTTTCTTAGGGCACAGTTACCAGAAATGTTTCTACACACCCATTTGGGCATCAGTTAATGTTTCAGGTTGTACTATATATCACAATTGTATGAAATCATGTTTCAGACCGAAAATCCTCCAGGAATGATATATCTCTACTCTGTTGATGGCGTATATATCTCTACTAAATTTATTCTTTCCATCACACTGTATTGGGGACTTTGAGAGTGTAACAGTACCATCTTGATCAATGTCCCACCATTACTGATCTATTTAATTTCTTGCAAAGATCCTCCACCCCAAGTGAATGTATTAGTATAGTACCTTGATATTATTATTATTTAAATTGTGAAAGGCCGATCCCTTCATAATGGTCACGTACTTGTGGTGCAGTGCTTCCATTAATTTTGGAAATTCCCACCAACTTGCACATTAATAAAATGGCCTGCGTACATATGCCTCTCTGTCTTGTACCAAAAAACAATATACTAATATCTTGTTTTATTGAGAACCGTGTGTAAACAAGATCTCGAGATGTTTCCTTTTTAACATTGTTTTATGTGAAGAAAATAATTTTCAAATACCAAAATTGTGAAAGCATTCAAAATAGATCTCAAAAATCAATCCAGCTAGTTTTAGACCGAATGTTCAAAGCAATGGGGCCTTAATGTTCAATTCATATACTCCTGTTGTAATAGGCTAATAATGATCTTTTCTATATGTCAAACTGTTCAACCTACTCCACTTCAAAATTCCATAAACACCAGAGTTCTTGCAACCTGTTACAGGTGAAGAATGCTCTGAGAATTATTCTCCTCATTAACTGCATACCCAATAGCACATTTTGATTCAAAACATAATAAATTATCTAATTCAATTTCACACCCACACTGTTTTAACCTGAATATAGAAAATCACAATAGACGATGGAGTTTTACTGCTAGTGCCAACTACATATCTTTAAGTGTATCTAAAATGCTTTAATCAAAAGCTTCGTCAATACTGTTTGATTAAATTTGTTTTCATTGAATTAATGGTCTATGACAAATTTGACCATCATATGCAAATTATTATGCTAAAAACAAGTGAATAATTTTACACCTGTAGAGTTATCCCTCCAATGCAAATTCAGCAAACTTGTCTATTTTAACTATTTTTATTTAACGATTATCGGAAGCATGTGAAATTTCTTTAATCATGCAATTCCAGTCAATTTCCATGACAATGTCGGTGGAGTGTAATGGCATTTCAAAATAATCATGAAACAACCTTGCTACAGAAACCAGTTGCAGGTCTATCCTCTTCAAATTATTCTTGAAATCTAATTCAATTTGCCTTCTGGGTTGGCAGTGATTGGGGCATGCATGCCTGATGCAACTATTGCAGAAGTGTATGTTGGGACTGGAGTTTGACCTCATAAGCGATGGCTTAAATGCTATTTTAGAAGAGGCTTCTAGTATCCAACTCAATCAGGTGGGCTAATTGAGACCCCCTGGTGGTTGGGGTGAGAACGTTAACAGGAATGGCAATAAGCATGAACTGGAACCTGTTATCCTTCTCAGTATCACCTGCTCAACAAAAAAAGATGGGTCAATTTATGACTTTCCCATAAGGATTTGAGATTTATGGACAATGAAAATGTGGAATGCAAACCCTCTTTTATGTTAGCCTGGATTCTAATAAGTAAATGTCATATGGCAGATAAAAGTGTGCTATGTTAATTAATTTATACCAACAAAGATAGAAGTATTGTGAAAGGCAGAATATTTTGGGACCCACACTTTGATAGCCACATCTGGTTGAAAAGTCATATTTCAATCACTCATTTTAATGCTCTTTCCGAAATGTGGATACTCTTTTTCACTCCGTCCAAATATTACACTAGTATTTGAAATATTTAATAAGATTGCCAATATACATCCCATACGGTTGTAAGGCAAACTACCAACTAGGTGATTTCTTCCTCCATACCAGATTTACATGCTAAATAATGCTCTTTCGACATCATCTCTATTTTCGACTCGATATTAATGATATACTTCTCATACGAATTAAAACAGTAGAAATATTACAATTTAAATTAGTGGTGATTAATTACACATCAAAACAATATTGTGCAAACTATAATATTAATTTGGAGGGGGGAGAGGCTGTTTGGGATTTTCAATTTCTTGGCTAACTAGAGAGGCCACATAATTCATCTAAATGGAGGAATCATATGGTAAGTTTATGGTCCATGAAAACAAAGCTGCGAGGATCTATTATGTTGGAGATTCCTCATTTTCATATTGACTAACATCCTTCCAAATCTGTTGAAATGGACCACATCTAACTTGGAACTCCGAATTCTTCCACGTCCACAAATGCATATGATCTGGAATGTGACCTTGAATGACTCGAAACATCAATGATTGATTTGACAAAGGAAAATCAAAACAGAAATATAAAACCCAAAATTGAAAACTGGATTAGCATAAATAACTAACTCCTCCTAATGATTATTCTTAGAAACCTGGTTTTGGTACAGGTGCTTAAGCGAACCAATAAGGTGTGAATTACCAAGAGGTTTGATCAGAGGTATGAATGACATATGGAATAATAGAAGAAATTACAAAACTAAAATATGAAAACATTACATTAAATCTTGTGAAGCGGTCCATTGCAAATCTTGGCTCCCATTCAAATCTCTTCCATTCGTGATAATACTCTGCCTGTCAACATCTTGAGCATCAATAAATTCCTATGCTTGAATTATAGTGTAAAACCTAGAAATAATGAATGTATTCTTGCGAACCTATTTACAACCAAAAGTAATCACTTGTTGATGATTCATCGATAAATTTAGCATGGAGAACAAGCCATCTATTTGTGAATCTCTATAAATTTTGCATGGAGAACAAGCCAACTATTTAGCATGGAAAACCACAAATCTATTTGGGTCGGGGTCCATTCTCACTCGAGATTTGGAAGGATGTTAGTCAATGGTTGAAAATGAGGATCTTAAAGCAAAGAGAGTATCAATGAAATGTAGAAAATCCTAGTCACATTAAGTGGAGCAATATGTTTCTACATTAATGGATTATTCAAACCCCTTAACAACATCAATACAATAGTAATTATGCCTCTAAATCAAATAACATATACCGTTCATATTATCTTGAAACACATGCGATTGCTTTATATACCTATTATGATATCATCAAGAGACAAAAATGAAAGATAAGGGGGTGTCTTAATATTCACATCCATAATTGTAAATACACGTGTCTAAGACATATATCAAAATATATTAATAATACACGTGTCTAAGACATATATCAAAATATAATAATAATTTCTAGAATGAGTATGAATATATATACATGTCTAAAATCTCTAAAAGTATGTCTAAAATGTCTGAAATCTATAAAATATCACTAAAGTCTCCTCCGTGCACTAGGGCGAGTGCCAGACCCCTCACTACGCTCTGCTACACCCTGCATGTTAAAAAAAAGGAATATACACGTCATAAACTATATATAGCATGTACCATATATTAAAATATATAAGCAAAAATCTACAACAATTTCTTGATTAATTCAATACATCATATAATAGATATGTATAATTGATTACCTCATTATCTATCCCTGCGCGGATGTTGGGAGTATCTACGCTACCCGTAGATCTCTGTCCCGTAGATCCCTGTGAAACAAAATAAATAAAATGTAAGAAGTTGATAAATAAGTTTTTTGAATAAAGTTCATTAATTTCTAACATTTCAATTTAGATTAAATATTAATTCTATTAAAACACATGTATTTATACCTCTGCGGAATGCGTCTCCAAATGTATGGGATTGTCATCCACGACCTCAACACCAACAAATATGTCACCAACTAAGCCAAGTTGACTCAGACCCGAACATCGAGATCCATGTTGTGCTCAGTCAAGAGCTATGTGTATGTGACACGGGTAGATGGTGTGGGTTGTGAAGCTCCACACACTGGAGTAGAAGCCTAAACACAAAAGTACATGTTTAATTTTAATATTAATAAATTGTAAAGTAATGATCAATTAAAATAAATTTTAATTATATTAAAGGTTTAATTTTCACACACCGGAATAGAAATGTGCTGAACATCAGGTGTGACAATCCCAAAGAACAGAAGTCTATCTGCAGTGGCAGTAGTACCTTGACTAGAAGATACACTCCCACTCTGCTCTATAAAATCTAAAACCCCGATAGTGGAATGCTCTGCAATGCTTTGAGCAATCACCTCATACACACGCAATAAGTCGCAGCCATGATGCATCCTAGCCGACGTGCCTGGGATCTGTAACTAGCTCAAAGTCATATGGGAAATCAAAGATGCACGAGCATATACCTCACTATGTGCATCACTGGTGGTGCTACTAGCACCTCCACTGCTAGTATCACGTCTCTGAAGGTACTGACCCACATGGTCAGAAGAGATCAATTGGGTCTCGTGAGCAATGCCAGCAAGACCCTCGATAGCAACCTCATGTGCAGTCATAACGACAGGTGCTGTGACATCCTGAAAGCCTGATAAGAATGGTTGTGGCCTTGGTACAAGCTGCCGTGCGTCAACAACTATAGGAGCTCCCTCCTTTCTATATGCCTGCCTGTGGCTAATACGGCCACGCCCCTACCCCAAATAACTAGGGATGTCTAAATAGTTCACCTTTAGGTTTAAGTGAACCTCAACATGTAGCATCATTATGAAGTATAATAGTAATTGGTCATTATTTGGAAATTGGCCTTGAGAGGCCACAAATCTAGGATAAATCAAAGGGGCACATAGGGGACATGAACATTTGTTTACATAATATGCCCTTATTTTCCGTTTATCTACATAAAAACTCCAACAAGACCTCTTAACGACTTCCTTATCGGAAAGTCGTGATGTAATCTCATTATAACCTACATCTCCTGAGACACTTGATTTTAGTGAATCCATAAATTTTTTATTGATTCAGAATCAAATGGATTATATATTTTCAAACTTGTCTCTATTCTACGAAGATCAACTAGTATTTTTTCGCAATGGGCTTTATCTTTGCCCCTAACTTGTAGTTGGATTTTCAGAATAGATTGCAATTTTGCAATCTCTAAATCGGTCCTCTCAAACAAATTAGGAGTTCCAAAGAAGCCATGACTAAAAAAAAATGAAAGTAAAATTCTAATTAATAGTACTTTTAATTTTAAAAATTCCTAAGATATTCTCCTATATTAATGAAAACAGAAATATGAAATTTTCAAGCTTCAATGCAACTAATATAGAAAATAAATTACAAAATCAAATAGCACCTAGCCTTGACACTCAAACCCATTAGTACTTGGATAGGTTGGAATCTTGGATGTTTGTATTTGACAATTTGTTCACTTGTTTTCAGACCATGAACATTGTAAGGGCCATGAAGCTTGTCCATAACCCTCAACGCCAAGCACATTACACAATAAACTTGCCACAGAAATTAAAAATTGTACTAAATCAAAGAACATAATTGACTTAATAAACAACCATCATCATGGCAACGCAAAAGAACAAAACAGAAATCAACATTACTTTGAGACCTTCACTTAATTTCACATTTAATTCTCACTTTTAGCATGTGAGCTCATATGGAGTAACTTTTTTCTTATTTGTCATTAATTGTTTCTGATTTTCATTACATCCTCATGTTAATCCTCGTGACTGACAATTGCATCATCTCAACTAGCGCTCAAATGCTTGCTAGATTTGGTGTGTATCTGTTGAATCATATTGCCATTCACCAAGAAGTACAAGGACACTATAATCCTTGAACCTTCCATTTAAACAATCAATTTATTGATATCAGAGTATTTACGAAAAATTTATGACTAAGAGGCATCCTGATTATGGTATGATTTACCTTTAGTGAGTGGCTAAATCAGGTCCAAATAGATTTATCATTATACTTATACCAGGATAATGTATTTGTTTAACTAAGCAGCATTTATCCGATGTGATGTTTGTTGACATACAATGAATGTCCTATTATTACTCAACCTCTAATCTATTCTATACGGGTGTAATAGAAAGAGAGAAGTAAAGAAATTTTATTGATGTCCATAGATAACAAAAAGTAGATCAACAAAACTAGAAGATACGTCTGTTAACAACAAAAAGTTGTAGGAAGTAAGAATCCTAGAAGCCCCATAAAGGAAGAAAAGTACATAAGACAAAGTAAAGCAATGTGCCACTAACAAAAGTGGTAATGAAACCAATACAAATAGCAATGAAGGGTGAATAAGAGCCCCCAAAAGCATGTGCTGATGAAGACTGGAAGATGATAGCATACTCAACTTATCACTTCTTGTTCTTAAACCTACAATCCTATTCCTGAAACATGAGATCATAAGAAACATTCAAAGACCAAGAATTTGCCAACTCAATCTACTATCTCATCCTGTGTCATTGTGAATTCTTTTTGAAAATTTATTTTGAGAAGTTCTTCAAATACGAAACTTTAGTCTTTAAGGATCTTTGGTTGATGTTTCCAATCAATTAGCATGCATTATGACGCTGATTCTCTTTACTCTGTCCACTATACCTGCAATCACCTTCACCCACACTATGAGTACCATATGAGTTCTTGAAGCTGCTGTGTTAGATCCTTAAACTGACATCTCCATCCATTTATAGTCATACTTTTGCATGTCACAATCTTTTTTCAACCACGCTTTATCTTGAAATCTAGACATTTATCTTGAATATTCTACCTTGAAACTAATTATACCTTCTATAAGCTCTTGACTCTATGGGGTCAATTTTATTGACTATTAAAGAGGCCGTGTTTTCATCTTTATCCATAATAGACCATTCAACAATGAACACTTCTTACCTGCTATCAAGATGAATTTCCATAGCTTACAGGATGACCCTGAGCTTTGTGTGACATGGACAATGTTGCACAACTGGGTATAAGTTTTTGTGGCTTGGATAGGCTTCCATAATAATTGGCTAAGGCATCGGTTCTTACGCAACATAACTTAGGAGTGGTGCAGTTTTGCGCAAGTCTTTATTTATTAACTGTAACTATTTTTAGATGATGCAAGATTGCTCATGAACCAGAATGCTTCTACAACAATCACCACATCCCCACGTCCCCATGACGTCCCCAAACTGAGAGGACGTCTCAGAAATGCCCCCTCTTTGAAGGAAACGTTTCAGGGATGTCCCCATCTGGCTGGTGGCATTGGGGGGCAGTGGGGGTCATTTCCCAGTCATCTCCAAGTCTTGGAGATGTGCCGTAGTCTCTGAGACATCACCTTCGGGGTGCAGGGGAATGTCCCCATGGAACACTAAGAAAGGGGTAACACCCAAAACCCTAAAGTAGAATTTCCATTTTTGGCTATAAATGAAAAGGAAGGAACTAAATGATCACATTTTGGGTATTTGCCCAGAAAGTCTATTAAATCTTGTAGTGTCTTTAATATTTTTCCACTTCAAATAACACACATTTTGCAGATTCAAAAGTATAATATCAATAGAAAGATGTAATGGAAAGGGCAGCAACTAGTCTTTAAGCTGTCCGAGCCAAAGACAAGTCTACTATCAAAGATGATTATGTGAGACATTTTCCTAAAACTCAGTATAGTTATCAAGAATTTAAGGGAAAAATCGATCAGGAAAACTAAAGAAATGACTCGGTTGAAAAGAATATTCTTAATGGCTTCCCAAATACTCAAAATTACAAGTTGAAGCTCTATCAACTATATAAGCATTTTTTTTCCTCCCTCATATAGCAAAACGAATTGCTGCTTGACATGCTCCTAAAGCATATTACTAAACAATGTCCATTCTGATAAATATATGCATGATAGTGTATTGAATTCAAGGCGTCTTCTGCTGAGAGGAAACTCTCAGATGGGATAATATTATAACTCAGTCTTTTCTGAAAGAAAAGACTCCGGTGGGCATTAAATATTAGCTTAGCCCAAAGGTAACCTTGGGTATGAGGTCTTCTGTCAGGAAAAATCCCTTGGTCAGGCTATATAATTGCCTCCATCTAGATCTTTTGTTGGGAGAAAGGCTATATATTAAATATTCATTTCTGTGGGGAGAAATCAAAGGTGCTCAAGGGGAGGCTTACAAAAGAGTTGGTTTCTGAAAAACTAAAAAAGAAATTCACAAGCATTAGATTTTGATGATGCAATTGAAATTGATAGTAAATTATGAAGCCGGAAAGGAGAGACCTATAGTTCCCTCTCGCGATCGATCACAATTTCTGTATTAGGGCCAAATACATGAACCGTTACAGGATCACCTCCATTTTCATTGTTCACAGATACCTTCAACACTGATCATGAAAATCAGTATTAGCATCCAATTCCTAGAAAGAATGCAACCACCCTAGTTAAAAATCAAACTTTACAATTTCATGCTTGTAAAAGTAAATAGAATGTAGAAGGGAAATTTTAAAATGACGAGCTTGGCATCTATTAATACTAACATAATTATTTTCTCTCCATGGTAATTATAATCTAGATTTATTGCACTATCGCCAGATAAGTACCGCATGTCTCTTCTGCATTTGTTTTGCATTTGCATGGAGTCCATTCCCATCTAGAAGAATGACAGACATGTTTAAAGACTGAAAGCTTAGAAAAAAGAAAGAATATTTACATCCGTAAATTGTCAAAATAGGTTCAATGGAGCTCAGAAAGTACAACCAGTTATAAAATAGAAGTGCTAGGGAAAAAAACCTGATATAAAATCACAATGAAAGGTGAATAGAGCAAGGGATAAACCTAAAGTGGTTAAACTCTGAGCTATAAGACAATAGTACAAATATAAATAGACCCGCTAGAAAAGGATCCCTCAAAGAAACAGGAGCTGATGAAGAAAATCAAGCTGGAGGCCATGAAAGGAGACATGATCAGTATAAATCATTTTGCGTATTGGAATGCATTCAGAGGAAAGTGCTAAAATAAAATAAAATGTCAATAGCCTCGATTGATTTTGAGTTCCACTTTTATGATAAGGGATAAGGTCACCCCTCAAACCAAAAACCAAATGGTTAAAGACCAAGGAAATAACCATTAATCTTAATTTTGATGGCACCTCAGTGGCCAATCCAATCACTCCATGGCAGGTAGTATATCAAGAGACATTACAGGGGAGGGGCTATTTTACTTTCCTAGTAGTAGAATAAAATGCCTACAAAAGACTCTGATCCAAAAGTGATTTCTCAAAACTGGTGACAAACCTCTGAAGCTTATTTAGGATCTAGAAAGATATCCTAATAATGCTAAAGATTTGATGCTTCCATAGTCCACATAATATTTGCACACAAGCATTTTTGGAAATAACTATGTGAAATATTTTAACATTGAGTGCTCTACCTTGGGCCATAAGCATGTTTTTCCTGGTGATAAATCCTAAAAGTAAGAACGGTTTGTTTAAACTTCTTCAGCCATCTTCAAGGGCATGTGTGGGACCTTCCTTCCCCTTTCCATTTCTCTCCTTAATGTTATCTTGATAACATGATTTAAAGCATATGCCAGGAGTTGCAATGGGGTGCTAAACTTATCCTACATGTCTGATAATTTCCCTTACATGTTCAATGATCCCTTCTTCTTTAAGATTATTTCTATCTTCTCACATAATCTTAAGTGTTTTCCCAATCATGTAGACCATACTTTCATAGACCTATCACATGCAAGGTTAATTTGTGTTAGTTCCCAAATTAATGAAGCCAAAAGGTTCTTTCAAAGTAACAACAAACCCAATTTCGCTCCACCAATTTTCATCCATAGCAAGTTCTCAAGTTATTGTGGCTTTCTCTAAACTATCACACATCCATACAGCCTAAAATCCACTCAAATACATGGGCAAAATTGCCTACTTAAAGTCTGAGAGACGTCTCATCATGATAAGTCAGTAGCTTGCCATGTCTCAGCTACTCTCAACAGCTCTAACCTGGAGAGTGCTCAGAAACTGCTTGAGATGTAGTGATTGGGTGATAGATTTTACAATCTCCTTCCTTTGAGTTATAAGCTCCCATATCCATTGAACGTCATTGTTCATAATCCCCCATATTTTTGAATATTTCTATATATTGAAGAAGATTAGTTGCAACTGCAGAATTTTTGAAGCTTGTTAGAAGCTTATGGACAACTCCTTTGAAGATAGTCACAATCATAACAAGATCTGCAATGTAATAAACTGAAACATTTTCGTAATCAATTTGCTGAGTCCATTCATAATCAACTATCTTCAATATGCCTTGTCAATGGATCAAGACTTAGTAACAAAGCAAAGAAAAGAAATGAAAAAATCTGCCTGTAAACCCCCTCCTCTTGGTTCATTCAAAATGAATTTCCACAGAGCTTCTAGAGAAAACCGGGGGACTTCGGAAGCGGGTTGCATAATTCACGACTGCACAGGATCTCTAATTAGAGCAGCATCCATGAAGTTAGTGGATGGAACAAATAACAAGGTTGAGGCCCAAGCACTTGTGTTGGGCCTCCAAGTTGCTATGTAATTAGGCAAAAGGAATTTGGAAATCGAAGGGGATTCCGTGATAATTATATCAGCTCTAGAGAAACATGAAACAAAAATCTGTCACTTCAACAACATACTCAAAGTGGTTTGGCCATGATTAGGACAATTGTAGTCTTGGTTTGGATAGCATAGCTTCAGAGAAGAAAATGCTATGGCAGATTGTCCAGCTAATTCATACATTGATCAGGATGAGCCATTGAAAGTGGATAAAATAGTGTAGTCATTGAATGGACTTAAGGAATGTTGAAAGTGGGTTTCCCCTTCCAATCTTAAATAATCTCCTAGTGTATCCTTGTGGATTTATATTTTCCAAGAGTGTTAACAAAAAAAAATGGAACACACACATCAAAACACAACTACATTAATGATTCAAAACACGTGCAGAAAAAAATGGGATGCTCAAGTTAGCAACAACATGTCGAAAAAGTAAAATAGTCATGCATATGGACTGATACTTACTCATAAAAAACAACACAAATTCATTACAATCAAATGGCTGGATTACACACAAGTAAGACTGATTAAAGCCTTCTTTTCTCCAAGAAGCTTCTTCCCTCTTCCTTCAATTCTCCATTCTCCCCTGCTGGTCTCTCTAGACACACTTCCCATACAGTCGATCATAATATGGGAGTGTCCTTGGAGAGAGCAACAGGGGGAAGTGGAAAAAATTGAAGGAAGAGGACAATTTCTTGGAGGAAAAAAGGCTCTAACCACTCTTGTTCATGTGTAATCCATCCATTTGATTGTAATGAATTTGTGTTGTTTATTATGAAGAAGTATCAGTCCATATGTTGGACTATCTTTCTGTATTGATTTCATTTCATGCGGTTGTGTTTTGATGTGCTTGTTCCAATATGTTTTAATAACAACCTTTGCAGTTAGTGTGTGTTTTGGTGTGCTTGTTCCATTGTGTTTTGTTAACACTTAACAACCTTTGTAGCCTGGGTGTGTTTTGTAGGTGATTTTGTATAGTAAAGGTTGGTGTAATTTCCTTGCAGAGACAAAAGAGTAGAATCATTATACCCTCCTGCATAAGATGCCAATAACGAGAGCAGGTACTAGTTGTCTGGTTTCTTTGGCCTCGTTCAGAGAATTAGAGGGCCTTTTCTTTCAGCTTGTTGATTGCATGGAAGCAATGAAGAGGTTCATGGCTGCACATGATCAAGTTTGGAGAGGAGAACCACTTCTCATCGCTGATTTTCAAAACTTTCGTTGTGAATCAGAAACATTGCTTTCAGGTCTGAGAGGAGTGGGACACAGAGATGAGGGCTATTAGATTCTTGAAAAGAATTGCAGGGGTATCCGATGTGGAGGAGCATGAAGCAAGTGGAGAGGAGCTGGTTGCTAAGATGGAGGTGGGCGGATAATCAAAGGCTGAAAGAGCTGGCCATGCAGACACTAGCAAGTGAGAGTCACTGAAGGAAATGACAATTGCCTAGATGGCCCTGTCATTTTTGGTTATATATTTATCCTCTATGATAGCTGTTAGGAATCTAGGTATAGTTGGTATAGCTATTATAGCTATAATGGTATGGTCATCATAGGTGGAATAGATGGTATAGCTAAAATGGATTTTTGGATCCACTGAAATGCAGCTATTTGTAGTCGTATTTTTGCTCGACTGCTTGTTAGGAAAAAGACAAATAATGGTTGTCTCGTATGGTAACTCTACAAATTTGTATACTGGTTTATGATAATTATAGAACAAGAGAGGGGCCCGTTTTAGCCCTATTTGATTAATAAAGAAAAACAATCTTCAATATGATTCTTCCAGGTAGGGGCTTCTCTAGATCAAGGTTGATGCAGATATGAGCTTATCTAGCAATCTTCTAATAAAGAGTGAAAAATACTGCGCACATATACTTTCCTAACACATGTACAACTCTCTTAGCACTTATTCATTCCAAAATTCCTAAAAAATAGGCATCCAAAGTGGTACCAAGGGCATCCATGGACAGTTATGTTATAACCCTTTTCTTCACCAAAAATAGGTAGAAAATAGCCTCTTCGAAAATAACCTTAGCTCAAATCCAGCTTGTGTTTTCCAGTTCTTAGCAACCAAATTCCTAAGAGGTGTACATTGGGTCATGCTTTGACAATTTCTTGATTTTATTTTCTACCTATTCTTCTAAAAACTTCGAAGTAGGAAAAATGCCAAAAAAACATTAGACACCCACTATCAATTTCCGTGAAGGAAGAAAAAGGCTAACATACCTAGGCTCGTTGTTCATTGGCATCGTTACTGGGAGCCATCACTGGTGGGCTCGTTGGTGTGGTGGGCTATCGGATGGTGTGGTGGGCTCTGTCTCGTCGGTCGGTCACACAAACTTCACGTGAAGGAGGCGGGGAAGAGGAAAATGATTTCCTCCACAACGCCTCCACTATATAAATAGGGGGGTTCGCGCAAACCACCTTCACGTGAAAGGGGTTCAGGCGAATAGGATGTTCGCACGAACCTAATTAACTGCGACATGTGGCAAGATAACATCCTTTGTGTCTCTTCACGCGAAACATGTTCGTGCGAACGGGGTGTTCACGTGAACCCACCTTAGATATCGCCCATTTACCATCCCTGCTCACATTTTCGGGACAACAAGTGGGACACAACACCATGAATTGACCCAGTGTCGTCTCTCTTAGGCCTTGGTGGAAGGATTGGAAATGGTTTCCAAATACCCCTTTCTTAAATTACTCCCCAGGAAAAGGTTATGCTATACTCACCACAGTGCCAATGGTGGCCTTGCTTAACTCTAGATGGTCCATCAATTTTGGATGGTCCTCCTGGGAAGCTAGATTTCATACCATTTGGAAAGCCATCCTTCAGCCCAAGCTAGCTTGTTTTGCTTGGTGCCTACTTTTTCAAGGCCTCCCTCTTGGGCGCAGATTAGCTCATTACGGGATTGCTCCTTGGCTTTTCCCTTTTTGTGGGCACATTGAGATGCTCATACATCTGTTTCTAGTACTACCCAAAAGCTCAAGCTATTTGGGCTTGGATCCATGATTTCTTTCGGCCGTTTAGACCAGCTCCATTTCTTTGGCAACATGCTTTGTAAGGATTCTATTTCCATTCCCCATGCTTTTGCACAAGTGTGGCATACTTTCATAGTGGAGATCCTTTTTTATATGGAAAGAACACAATTATGTTGTTTTTGCTAATTCTCGTAGTTTCTTGCATTCTTTCGCATTATGATAAGGCCATGCTTATCTTGAATGTGTTCTTACAGATCCAGGACTAGGCATGCAAGGTGGAGCTAGAAGTGTGGCACCTCCAGACCCTTCTAGATCATTGGGCCAATGCTCCTTGCACTATGGCATGGGAACCCCCTACCTCCCCTTCTGGGAGTGTTCGTTTGAGAGGATGTCGTGGCCGAGGCCGGTCGGTTGACCGTGCTCATCGTCATCACTCTCCCGGTGGCAACCTCGAGCATCGATGGATCCTCACATGACGCGGTGGTTGGGGATCACTCGCATTGTTCCACGCAACAAAGTGGCTAGAGATCCCACCACCACTCCCCGCCTCCTGTTCAGTGGGATGGGTGAGATTTTGGCAAAGTCCCCCGGTTTGCTCTTACCATTTCTCCTAATCAGCAGGACGACAAAGACAAAGAAGTTGCTTCAGGCTGGCCGCCCCTTCCAGATGGCAACGATCTTCCTAGTAGTAACCTGGAGGATAAAGGGCCTCCACCGCCCCCGCCTCTATGTTTGTTGTGGCAGCCTAGTTTGTTTTCCTTTTGTTTTCTAGCATTGTTGCTATGTTTGTTGTTTCCCCTTGGGCCTGATACATTAGTCTCTTAGCTATTAGCTAGTTTGATCGTGGGGTGTGCCCTTTACCACCCATATATTTTGTGGATGGAGTGTAATAGTTTATTAAGTAATATAGACTATTTCATTAAAAAAAAGTAGAGTCGGTGGATTTGGTAGGGTTTTAATTTGACCACCTATACTTCTCACATAAATTTTATGTGACTAATTTTTTAATACCTCTCAATCAAAGTATGTAAAACAATATTTTATTACGGTAAAGGCATGTTTGAAATTAGCTAATATTGGATGGAACATAGAAAAATATGACAACACCGAGTGTCTATGACATATAAATTTTTTTCATGTGTCTCATTTTTAAAAAATGATATTGATGTCGCAACATCCAAGAAGAGCCCTTTCGTTTGTGTATTTGTTTGCTTTAGATATAATTTTTTTAGTAATGGGATATTGAAAAATTCTATTTTTTATGTGTCTCGTTCATTTTTATGATATTGATGTAGTTGTAATGCCCACAAAATCGATGCACCATAACCACATTAATCCTCATAATTATTTAGGAAAATTACGTGATTTTTTTTTGGAAATATTAAACCTTAGATTTCACTTATTTAATTTCCTTCATTAACTCCTACATAACCAAAGGTTATTTCGAACTAGATCAATAATTAATATTATTAATCTATTCCTAAAGTTATTTCAGGATATAATTTTCTGATAAAGTCTCCATTCATTTCCCTTATTATTGTTGACTAAATCAATTTCATTAATATACTCGATTAATTCCATTTAAGGTTATCAAATATTATTTCCTAAGTTTGGTTTAGATTTATTTCCCTTAAACACTTAACAACCATACCCCACATTTGTTAATATTTTGCCTTTAGTTAAATTAATCCCTAGATGTCATTTTCTATAATGACCATAACATTATCTAATTCCTATAGTCCAATGCTCCCAAACATATTAATTAAACCATACTAGCAAGGGTCCATTTAATCCTAACACACTAAGGGAACTAAGTGGTCCCATTCACAAATACACATACATTTCATTAAAACATACTCCCATAAAATGCCACAATTAAAATTTGTAGGAATGATTATCCACCATTACATTGATTCTTTTTCGGCCCTTAGATCTTAGGTCGAGGGGATTGAGCCTTAGGTAAACTAGGCGAGTTGCCTAGGCGCCAATAGTCGAGGCGACAAAATCTCAAAATTTCTTTTTTCGGTTAATTTTAAACTTAACTATAAAATAATTTATTTCAAGACTTATATTGATCAACCCATTTATAGATATTATTGTATAGTAACATAAATTTCACGCATACACATAAAAAAATTTGTAATATTTTTGCAAATAAAAAAATATCACATATTTTTACCCATTCTCTCGATGTAGCTCCGTTATGTAGGTGTGTAATTTGTTCTAGAAAAAGGTTAATGTATTTTTATAATGTTGTTGGTGTATCTAGTAGAGGTGAGTATAATTAAAGGAAAAACGTATTTAATTTTCTATTCTTAATTTTTTGGGGATATTTTCTATTATTTTGTTATGGAGGAATCTCTAGGCCTAGTCCAAATAAAACTCTTCAAAAAAACATGGGAGCTACATAAACGTTTTTGTTTCTTTACAAAAAAATGGTGCTTTATTTCAGGATAGAGTTCATATCACCTACTTGATAAGCCTAAATCATACTTGTAAGAATCCTTGTATAAAACATTGTATTTTTGCATTCTTAACATCTCCTATGATTAATTTTTTCCATCCACAAAATATTTTTCATCCTTCCGTGATAATTTAATAATATATTTTTATTATTATTTGATTATGACCATGATGTAAATTTAAAAATACAAAAATATAGACATATTTTATTTATTTACTTTATGGAAAAAATATTAAATAAATTTTTGAGGAGGGTGCCCACTCAAACTATTGCCTAGGGCACTCCCGACCTTTAATTCGGCCATGTCTTAGGTATTCACTGTAACCCTAAATATCCTTATGTTGACTTTTATTCACACCTTTTCCCTAATCCATCCCATTTTTGTTTTGCAAGTTTGGAGAAAGAGAAGGAGGGGAAGCCATGAGAGCCATTGAGGAGCTATGGAGGGTTTTCTCAACTCCATTATTTCTATAAAAAAAATTGTGTTAAAGGGGAAAACTACCATATTCCCATTGTGGGTATTGTTTACCATACTTTATTATATTATTATTATTATTATTTTTAATACAAGAAGATATACACACAAATTTTGGGCTTTTTGTGTGTGTGTGTACACACACACACACACATATACATAATTATGTATATAATTTTTAACTAAAATCGATTTATTCAAGGCGGATAAGACAATGTAGGTGGCATGATATAGAGATGCAATTATATATATATATATATATATATATATAATGTTGTTTTTCCGAACATATAAGTGTTGCAATGGGTTTTACGTGGTGGCCATGACCAATCTTTTGTAGCACAATGTTTGAGTTTGGGGGTGGGGGACGGTGGGTGAGGGCGCCACTCCCACTTAACCCCACCCCATCGCACCCCATATATATATATATATATATATATATATATATATATATATATATATATATATATATATATATATATATATATATGTTGTTTAATTTGAACATACAAGTGTTGCGATGGGTTTTAAGTGGTGGCCGCGACCAATATGGTAGCACAATGTTTGAGTTTGGAAGGGGAGTAGGGGGAGGGGGAGCATGGGGAGGATGGGTTAGGGCACCACTCCCACCTCACCTCACCCCACCGCATCCCATATTACTTGTAATATGGGTTGGGGTGGGTGCAATGCCCTTCCCCCAACCCACTAATAAAACAAAAACCATTACCCAGGTGGGCCACGACCCAACACCAACACAAAACAATTTTTAATATATATAAACTTTGTCCAATATTAAAAACATCCCACTGATTTTAACATATATATATATATATATATATATATATATATATATATATATATATATATATATTAAAACATATAAATTTGGTTTATATAAGTATATAAATCTATATTTAAATTTATATAATTATCTATACTTAAGTTTGTATAAATTTTTGTTTTGTTTTATTTTATTAAAATCAATATATCAATTCAAACTTGCTTCTATATCAACTATAAGGGCATGAGTAGGTGTTATTAATTTATATCTATTCAAATATGTGGAGATAGATGAAAACTTAACTATATGTAACCTTCCTTCTCCCCTTTTAAAAAAAAAAATGGAAATAGAATACAATAAGTTCACACATTGCATTTCAAATAATTTTCAAAAATTTCTTTTTTATTTTTGCATACAAGAATGAGACCCTCTTAAATCTATTTTAACCTTCTAATAATTTCAACAATTCAATTTACTAACTCTTACAATAAAAAATGATAAAGTATCTATTTTATTTCCTTGCAATAAACTCATACTTTTACAATAATACAAATTACAACAAGGTAACAATACACTCTTTTCTCAATGATCATAGTTCATTTTCTTACAATATAATAACTCTTCTTTCCAACAATTTGAAAGAATAATTTACAAGATTACAACTTTCACTTTACAACAATGAGGTAACATTACAAAGGTGATCTTTTTGGCTCCAACATAGTATAACTCCTCCAAGCTTCAACTTTGCACTCTTTCATCTCTTCAAATTTGAATCACAATACAAAGAAAGGGGAGTAAGCGGTGCTCTCCACCCAACCTTTAATCCAATAAGAGGAGAAGCCATCCTCCTTATTGGCCCCAATCCTCAACCATAGAACAATAGGGAGTATTTGAAACTTTGACAACTTAAAAAAATAGCTTCCACAATACAACACTCATACAACATTTTCCACATTCAAACAATATTTCACCACTCAATCACATCTTTCAAATAAGTTCATCAAGAGTATTTTTGCATTCTTTTTCAAAACAACACAAATAAAATTCACATTTTCAACACATTCACAAAGGATTAATAGTAAGCCAAATGGAGACAAGAAGATGGAGTCTTCTCCTTATGCCTCCCATGTGGGAAGAGGGTCCACCCAATGCCTCAAAGTGTACAATCAACAACACACACAACACCTTATTTCTCCCCTTTTCCTATGCAAAATAACATATAAACCCTTTTACCTCCACATAGGTGGAGCATCTCTCCCACACTCCCTCCACATTTTCCTCACTAACTCCCTTTTTCATCCACAAAAAGAACTCCATTTCTTTCTCCCACACCACTCTAAAGATCAATCTACCCATCCCCAACATATTACATTCACAACACACATACATATACTCAAAAAAACACAAATTTCACATCTATATTCATAAATAAAGGAATAACAATAAGTGAATATCCTACCTCTCCATTAAGCTTCCAAAATTCTTCACTCAACAAGCTTCAACTCCTTCAAACCAAGCACAATCCCAAAATGCAACTTCAAAAGCTCCAAGCATGCAACCCAAGTCCAAATTCCAAAAGTACAAGTGTAGAAAATGAGACAAGTAACCCCAAATCCTCCAAATTCACTCAATAAATAGAAAAGGAGGTGAGGATGATGAGGTGGCTCCATGTAGGATGCCACTTCATCATTCCCAATTCCAACTCAACAAGTCAACACACAAAGACCAATGCAATTAAATGAACAAGTAAGGCTATGACATGAACAAATGTACACTCCAACATGCATTCCATACCTTCCAAGGACATATTAAATGTGGTAAGTACAAAAGTGACTTTAATTACTCTTTTACACTCAACAAATGCATTAAAAAGACTAAATTTAGCTCTATACTTCATAAGTATGGTTGGTAGATGAGTTTGAGATGTAAGGGACAAGGTTAACTTGTCCCACAAGTCTCAAAAAGTGGCCTATAAGGAAAAAATCGAGATTGGAAAATAAGGAAGAGTACACACCTCTAAAATGTAATTAATTCATTCAACATCAAGCACAAATCAAGGACCATCTACTCTATTAATTGCCCAATTATCACATCTTTATTTTTGTTTACAATTAAGTTAAATTAACTAATTAAAAGCATATTAACAAGCACTAATAAAGTGAATAGATTTTACAATTAATTAGATACATGCACCACAAAATAAATACACAAAAATTAAAAAGAAGGAAAAACATCACAACCCATGGCCACACACATGAGGTCACCCCCATGGGAAACCTCCCAACCAACCATAACAATTACACAATATATACATAGAACACAAGTTGTCAAATTTGCCATGTCACAAACACCCAACATTTTTCTAGGGTTGGTCCCCTATCCCCTTTCGATGTATAGTGATATCATTTTCTTGCAATCACAAACAAAAATACCTCTCGGCCTCAAGGCCACATTAATAACATCAAGAAACAACTCATACATATCCATTAATAATCATCATCAAAATCAAACAATTCTATCAACTGTTTAAAATTCTAAATAACTTGATTCTACTATTTAACTACATCAATGAGATCACAAGGCTAATCCAAACATCCAAACATAGGAAATGCATCACGAATATAATGTGTCAGTATAAATTCATAACAATGAAATCAACATGTATAAAATTGTTCACCATTGTCATCTAGCATATCATAATCCAAAACATGAATCACAACATATCAATAATCCAAATGTCCATATAATTTATCACCAACTAATCAAAATATAATAAACATAATGTCAATGTCTCAAATCACCCGTGATAAAATCATAGTGGATAAGTGTCGAAAACGAGTGGGCATTACAGTAACAATATTCGAGAAGAGCCCTCTTGTGTGTGTATGTGTCTCATATTGTTTTTTTATGATATTGATGTAGCAATATCCATACATATACAAAAATTGAATTAGATATAAAATGAAGTGCTGCAAAAATTGAAAAAGCAAACTACTATGTATTCCATGTTCCGCTCACCCACTTTAACATCATAAAATTTAGGAGAAACATAAACTTATTTATATGTATACGTGGATGGCCCCTTTTCATCATGGAAAAAGAGATATAGGTCATTACTATGTTAAATATCAATTCTTTGATGCCAAATTCAACATATACTTTGATCCAGTTATCTCTGTTGGAAATGAGGTGTCTCAACCTTGTTTGGTTTATTCATTTAAGATTTTCCTACAACCGTTTCACATTGTCTAGGCTCTAAAAATAGAAATAGGAGTTTTCAAAATATTCCCATATGATAGTATATCATGGAAGGACTATTTTTAGAGATATTATGATGATTTTATGACATCTCAGTAAGGGTCAAAAATAGGGAGAATATTGTGGACGTGGAAGCCTAATTTTAGACCGAAATATTTCTCTTTAATGCTATCCACCTCATGAGAGGTTTGGCACATGGTTTTGTAAACCATAGATGGTTTCTTGTATAACCGAGGTCTATAAATTGAAGGCTTGGAAAAGTAATTGAAGTAGTGAATTTTAATCCTCCTAGAATTGTTTCAGTGATACTCCTGTAAGAAAATTGCTCTCGCAAGTTTATGTAATCTTGTTATTAGATTTGAAATACATTGAGTGGGCATTTGAGTGTGGGGTTTTTTATCCAAAGGATTTTGCCACGTATATCCGGTGTTTGTGTTTTATTATGAATATGTTGCTTTGATATTTTTGTGAATGTTTTACTATGTTGAAAGTTTTTCATAATATCTCTCCTCAAAGATTAGCATAGGAAGTTGTTCCGCTACTCTTAATTTCCTATCAAGTGGTATCAGAGCCTGATCACCTTTGGTTTCAGATTGTGGGTTGTTCGGGTTTTGTTCTAATCCAGGTTTGAGTGGAAGCTTGTGTAGAGAATACTTTTTTATCTAGTTGCATATATTTTTTCAAATGGCGAGCACATTTGGGAGGATTGACGTAGAGAAGTTTTCTAGCAAAAACTTTGAAATGTGGAAGCTAAAGATGGAAGATTTATTGGTTGATCGAGATCTATGGGATGCGATGGATGAGAAGGTCTATAGGCCTACGGATCCAGTTTTGGATGCACAATATGATGTAATGGATGGAAAAGCTAAAGGTCTTATTATACTATGTCTTGCAGATTCTATCCTAATAAATGTCCATGAAGAATCCACTTCAGAGAAGCTTTGGAAAAAGTTGGGTGAGATATACCAAGCTAAGTCTCTAGTAAATAAGATTTTCTTGAGGAAGAAGTTGTTTTCCTTGAGAATGGAAGAAGGTGGACAAATATCTAAGCATCTAGAAACATTCAATATGTTGGTGACTCAGTTGAGCTCGGTTGGGGTTAAAATGGATGAAGAAGAAAGGTGCCAAATGTTGTTGGTTTCACCGGACTCATGGGACAGCCTAGTCATGGCCATTGGGAGCACTTCAGTCACTCTAAAGATGGAGGATGTTGTTGGTTCTCTACTCTCAAAGAGATGAGAAGGAAGGTCTCTCTGAATGCTAAAGAGGCTTTGAGTGTTCAAGGAAGAAAAAAGAATGAGGCAAAGATGAGAAGAAGTGTGGCCATTCCAAGAATAAGGGGAGATAAAAATCCCCTGGTAAGTCCAAGGCGATATGCTAGAACTGTGGCAAATCTGGACACTTTCGAAGGGAATGCAAAGAAGAAAAGAAAAAGAAAAAGAAGAAGCATGATTCTGATTCTGAGTCCGAAAAAGAAGATGGAGATGCCTTTATTACAGCTTTGGCCACTCATGCAAGTGATAATGCATGGTTGATAGACTCGGGTGCATCTTTCCACATGACTCCTAACAAAAATTGGTTTAGTAAGTATGAAAACTATGATGGTGGTAAGGTGTATTTGGGTGATAATTCTTTCCTTGAAATTGTTGGTCGTGGTAGTATTCAGGTGAAATTTTCTAATGGTAGAATTAGAAGATTTGATGGTGTCTTGCATATCCCAGGACTAGTAAGAAATTTATTATCTGTTAGCAAGCTAATAGATGCGGGTGTGCATGTACAGTTTTCTGAAGCAGGTGTGAAAATGGTGAGAGGTGCTATGGTGATAGCAAGAGGAAGTAGATTGGGTACATTGTACCAACTTGATGCATGCACGGTTGAGTGCAATAGCACTTTGGATAAAACTAAGCCAATAACTACTTCGCCAAAAAAGGAGAGGGTTTCCTCCTCTACGGATGGTCATGGCTTCTGGGTACCCAAGGGTGCTTTGTCTACCGAATCAAAATTACTGCAGAGAAGACCATGTTATGGCACCAAAGGCTTGGCCACATTAGAGAGAAGGGTTTAAAATCCCTAAAAAATAAGAACCTCATTGAGGGGTTGAATGATTACAATCTGGAGTTTGATTTATGTGAACATTGTATTTATGGCAAATAGAACCGCGTTCAATTTTACTCGTCTACTCATAAGTCTTCATGTATCTTGGATCTAATCCATTCGGATGTATTTGGTCCTGTTAAGGTTGCTTCTATTGCTAAATCAGTTTATTATGTTACTTTCATTGATGATTTTAGTAGGAGAACATGGATATATTTTTAAAGAGTAAATCTGAAGTTTTTAGTCATTTCAAGGAATTTAAGGCTATGGTTGAAACTCAAACTGGGAAGAAAATTAAGTGTTTGAGATCTGATAATGGCGGTGAGTACTGTTCTACAGACTTTGACAAATTTTGTACAGATTGCGGGATTAAAAGACAAAAGACAACTTCGTATTCTCCTGGAGTAGAATGGAGTTGTAGAAAGAATGAATAGAACGTTGATGGAGAAGGCTAGGAGCATGCTTATTGGAGCTAGTCTAGAAAAGAGGTTTTGGGCTGAAGCTATTACCACTGCTTGCTATTTGATAAATAGATCTCCTACATCAACGCTTGTTGATAAAACGCCAATGGAGGCATGGTCGGGAAAAAACCTTCAATTAGACATCTGAGAGTTTTTCGGTTGTGAGGCATATGCACATGTGCCTAAGGAGAAGAAAACAAAGTTGGATTCTAAGGCTGTCAAATGTATCTTCATCGGATATGGCTATGGTGTGAAAGGATACAAGCTTTGCGATCCTCGTTGCACAAAAGGTAATATACTCTAGAAGTGTTATTTTTATAGAGATTAAATCTTTCCTGTTAATTTTCAGCGAACAACAAAAAAAAGGATGTGGTTCAACTTCCTTCTACACTTGAGAAAGTTGAATTGAGACCCCAAAATAGACAAGAAGTTGAGGAGAGCTCACCAAGCTCAAATCTTCGAGAGGAAGAAGAAGAGGGAGAAGTGGAAGAATCTCCACCTCGGCTTGTTCAAAAGTCTATAAGGCAAAGGCAACCACCTAAAAGGTATGGGTATTTTCTTGATATTGGAAGTGCATATTTGCTTTGAGTACTAACATTGATGAACCGAGATCTGTAAAAGAGACCTTGGGTATGAGTGATGCAAAGTCCTGGCAAATAGCCATGGATGAAGAGATGGCAGCCTTAAAAAGAATGATACATGGGACCTTGTACCATTTCTGACGAAGATCGGAAACATGTTGGATGTAAATGGGTGTTTAAGAAAAAGATTGGTTCGGATGGAAATGTAGAAAATTATAAAGCACGGTTGGTTGCGAAGGGTTCCTCTCAAGTTGAGGGTATTGATTAAGGTGAGATATTCTCTCTTATTGCTAAAATTACATCCATTTAGTTTTATTATCTACCATAAAGCAGCAGCTTATGACTTAGAGGTTGAACAAATGGATGTGAAAACCGCTTTCCTTCATGGTGATTTGGAGGAAGAAATATATATGACATAGCGAGCACTACATAGTCAAAGGTAAAAGCAATATGGTTTGTAAGTTAAAGAAATCCTGTATGGCCTTAAACAACGTCCCAGGATGTGGTACCGAAGTTTGATTCATATGTGTTGAGTTTGGGGTTTGTGCGGTCTAAATCTAATCACTTTGTGTATATTTTAAATCTGATGCCGATTGTTTCTGGTCATTACTTTATATTTTGATGACATGTTGTTTATTAGGAAAGGAAAAGGTTTGATTGCAGAATTGAAATCTCATCTCTCTGCAAAATTTGAAATGAAAGATCTTGGTGTAGAAAAACACATACTTGGGATGGAGATTAGAAGAGATCATGAGAATGAAAAAGCTATGGCTTGGTCGAGTAAGCATGTTTTTTGTTTTGCAAAGGTTCAACATGAAGGATTGTAAACCACTTTGTATTCCCTGTTACTTTGGCAACAAAGCTCTCCATTTAACAATGTCCATCATCCCCATCTAAGATGGAAGAAATGAGTAGAGTTCCTTACTGTGAGTGCGCAAATGGAAGCTTAATGTATGCTATGGTCCTGTACAAGACCAGACATTGCCCAAGCAAAGGGGAGTTCTTTCTCATTTTATGTCTAATCCTAGAAGAGTGCATTGGGATGCGATTAAGAGGGTATTCGATATTTGCGGGGTACATCGAGAATACTATATATGTTTTCATGGAAGAGGATATCAACATTCCCTACGTATTCATGGTTTTGTGGATTCAGATTGGGCTAGTGATGTTGATAGCGGAAGATCCACCAAAGTGCATATGTGTTTACTCTTAATGGCGGTGTAATTAGTTGGATGTGAAAGTGACAAGTTATGGTCGCTTTGTTCACTATCGAGGTAGAGTACATGGCAATACTCATGCACTCAAAGAAGCCATTTGGATGAAGCGTTTGTGTTCAAATATTGGATTAAAACAGGTGCAATTACAATATATCTTGTGACAGATCGAGGCGTAATCGCCTTGCGAAGAACCCGAATTTTCATTCGGGACCAAACACATTGATGTTCAGTATCACTTCATGAGAGATATGGTCGAGGATGGAAGGGTGAAGGCTGGAAAATGTAGAGATAGTCATGCGAATGTTGTAGATGCATTAACTAAGCCCGTGAGCACAATGAAATTCAGGTGGTGTTCTGAGTCTATGGGCCTCTCGGCCCCTAGAAGTTGATCCATGATGGTATCTTTCCCTTGGCCCTTACAAGGTATTCAACAAGTGGGAGATTGTTGGAAATGAGGTGTCTAAACCTTGTTTGGTTTATTCATTTAAGATTTTCCTACAACCGTTTCACATTGTCTAGGCTCTAAAAATAGAAATAGGAGTTGTCAAAAGATTCCCATATGATAGTATATCATGGAAGGACTATTTTTAGAGATATTATGACAGATTTTATGACATCTGTAAGGGTCAAAAATAGGGGAGAATATTGTGGACGTGGGAGCCTAATTTTAGACCGAAATCTTGCTCTTTAATGCTATCCACCTCATGAGAGGTTTGGCACATGGTTTTGTAAACCATAGATGGTTTCTTGTATAACCGGAGGTCTATAAATTGAAGGCTTGGAGAAGCAATTGAAGTAGTGAGTTTTAATTCTCCTAGAATTGTTTCTGGTGATACTCCTGTAAGAAAATTTCTCTGCAAGTGTATGTAATCTTGTTATTAGATTTGAAATACATTGAGTGGGATTTTGGAGTGTGGGGTTTTTTATCCGAAAGGATTTTCCCCACGTATATCTGGTGTTTGTGTTTTGTTATGAATATGTTGCTGATATTTCTGAATCGTTTTACTATGTTGAAAGTTTTGCATAATATCTCTCCTCAAAGATTAGCGTAGGAAGTTGTTCCGCTACTCTTAATTTCCTATCATTATCAACTTCTCAAAATTACTCAAGGAAAAGCAATAGATAGTTCCACATTCATCAACTATAAATCTATAGAAAAATTAGATCTCTAAGATGCAATTATTCTTTAAGCTAAAGACAATCACTAATGAAAATTATTACAAGTTTTTTTTAACATCATACACATATATGATTTCCAAACTTACACAATTATCTAACTCATGAGAATTAAACTTATCATATATATAAATTCCAGCTATTTATAGGTGGTTTAAATGAGAAAAACATGACATCTCCTTAAGTTGTGAACATCCAATGATCTCCAACTTCATAATATTTTTAATTCCAAATATAAAGCATTCAAGAGAGATGAACATCTGAACATTCTCACGACCCTTGTTACGTATATATTCTCCACAAAATAAAGCATTCAAGAGAGATGAACATCTAAACATTCTCATGACCCTTGTTCTCAGTATATTGGAAAGATGGAAAACAAAATTCTATTATAAATTGAAAGGCACATACTAGATATGGACATGCTATATGAAAACAGAAGGAAAACTATTTGGATTAGGAGTTAAATTTGATAGCCACCTATACTTGTTTATATTTCTAGGTGACGATAAATTTCTAATATTTCTCTTCAAGAATGCAAAACAATGTTACATTTATACTTTTCAGGACTATTTTATACTTTATTAATAAAATAAATATACATTATATAATTATGTCCCTTTTGAATATTTATTCATTTTTATTTGTATTTAGTATGGGTATACAATTTCTTTTCCCAGCCAGGGATTTCCTCTTCATTATAAAACATATTGTCTAAAGTTTAGAACTTTTAAATTCATATTTTTACATAAATTTTATCATTTTATGAGTGAAAGATTGATATATAGTAGTTTGTTTTGGGTATGTAACTGTTAGTGATTACAAAAATTTATATGCTTCGCTTAACATCAAAATTATAAATAATCAATGACACTTGTTGGTAAAAATATCTATATACTTAATCTCTGTTTCAAAACATTCTTTATTCATTAAAAATTTATTGTTCTTCAAGTGACCACCGTGTGTATTGTATTTCATCTAAAACATACACTCAAATCACCTATAAACATTTTACAACCACACAGGGGTGTTGTTACTATTCTTTAAAAAATTAATATAAGATTGTTTCCCACGTATAAAAATAACTAGACGTCAGGAAGTTAATGTAAAAATTATTTGAAAAATCTAGACTTCCACTCGCTTGACTTTGTAGACTTCTCTTTGTGATAGACGAAATTAACGTGGGTCCATGATAAAGACAAAAGAAGAAAACTGACTTTTTGGTCCAGCATGATTATTTTGAAATCCTCAGCGTTGCTTTCCTTTACTCGTCTGAACAGATGATTTTGGAAGGCCGTATCCTTCCAAATTTGACTGATTTTCACCTGAGCCAATATAAATTAAGTCGGGTCGAATATTCAAATATTTTTGGTTGTTGACTGTGCTAAAGAAGATTTTTGATTGTGTCACTTGAAATCATATTATCATTGACTTGGGATCCGTGACATGTATTTAAAAACAAATTATACATTAAGTAGTAAGTTGTTCCAAAATTCAAAAATATATTTGATTTCTTTTTATCAAATGATACTTGGCCAACACATTTACATTGATAATATTTTGATTAATAAACCTCACTAGGACTTGACTTCACTTCTTTATTGTACAAATTCTCACTCATGCATAATGTTGTAGATTTGGTAATATTTAAATGACTAGTTTATAAAATAAATAAGGGCATTGAGAACAAGGCCATGATATGGTAAATCTTGCCGATGCCAATGTACTTGTACGGCCTCCGGGTGGTCGATGTACTTGTACGATCTCTCGGGTATGTTGTCAAAATACGTTTTGTGCATGTCACGAGATCATATTCTTGGTACAAGTATATTTTGGTTGCTTGAGATTAGTTGGGGCAATGGACATTGTTTGACTAAAACGATAAGCGAAACATGTGTTGGACATATAGTTAGGAAGAGGATGAGTGTGGGGCATGATGGGCAGTTGTTTGTTAAGTGCATAGATATGTAATGACTAGAACAAATCTACCGTGCTTGAATATGTCGAAGTAATAGTTAGTCAGTTTACATAGATTGGAACTATCATAAATTTTAATTTGCATGGATTGAATTATGCGTGGCCATTGGTTTTGCAATGCAATGAAGTTGTATTGGGTAAAAGAAGATGAAATTGAAGAACGTCGAACAAACTAATTAACATCTAATTACGGTTAATGGGATAGGCGATTTTTTTTTTTTTAAATGAAACATATTCTTAATATGATGAGAAATTTATAAAAACAAATAAACTTTGTTTATTTAAAGTATTTTATACATAGTGTAATACAATTGCAGTTAAGTATTGCATGACAACGTGATGTGGTGTATGCAGTGTGTCAATTTTGTAAATTGACATGTGGCATGAAATGGGCTGCATTGAAAATTAATTTGTTTTGGAAGACATTGTTGAACTTTTAGTCTAGACAGAGTTCGACCAGGGCGTCTAGTAGGCTGAGCTTGGCGTGTGAACAACAAGTTCTTCTGAAGGTTTTGTCAAATTACTGTTAAGAGGTGGAATACATTCTTAGATACAGGTATGTGGATAATTTCTGTTTGAAGGTTGTATCTCTAATAGAACGTAGCTTTAATTAGTTATATGAAATTGCCAAAAGCTGCGCTGGTTTACTGTTTGTTGTGGGTGCTGAATAAAAGTTGATCATATTTGTTAATTTGTTACTTGCCGACTATCTGGACGAATATGCAACAGACTTCCATCATTTTTGCTGACATATCAACTGTCGAACAACACTAAATAAATGCGATGGAGGAACTTGGCATTTTGTCAATCCGTATATTATAAAAATTGTTGTAGATCTTTAGTGTAGGTACTTGGCACCTTGCAATGAGTCATACGCTATTTGTAAATATTTAGACAAAATGTTCTTGTTACATGCACAGGGTAGTCGAAAGGAAGAACCAGTGCAGTTGCCTTTCACAACAACGTTTATCCTGGTGGAGTGAGTCTCCCAGTGTGGGACAGTCACCGCTTGCTGCCATCATTCATATTATTATTATTAGACCAATATAAGTGCCACATTTTATATGCAATGCATAGATGACAGAAAGAGGGATATTAATTAACTTACATGCTCAATTCTTGTATAGGTAATTCCTGGCCATTGTCATTAGAAAACCTGGGGCTTTTCTTGAGCAAATTGAATGGTTTGTACTCCTCTTCCCCGCTTGCTACCGATTTCATTTCTGACAACACCCAATTGGCATTGCATTGTGAAAAATCTAAAGAACTTGCATTGCATTAGGAATACTGAGTACGTTTGATTAGAAGTTTTTGTTGCATCTTGGAATTTATAAGGAGAGAATAATGCCAAGGCCAGGGCCAAGGCCATATGAATGCATCAGAAGGGCATGGCATAGTGACAGCTACCATGCCTTAAGGGGCAGGTTGATACAGGACATATTCAGGCATTTATTGTTCCTTCTTTTACTGTACCACCGTGTATAACTTTTCCATTCATTCAGCGCTTTGGATACCCATTCTTCTCCTTCTGAGATTTCTGTTAAAAAATTTCAGTTGGGTTCTGGATTTAAGACACTTTTTACAATTTTGAACGAGTAAAAGGTAGTAGAGGATCAGTCTCCTTATGTGTGTGGGCGTATATTTATATATCGATCTGTCTTTGTTTTATAGATGGTAAGGAAAGGATGGTAATTTGTCAGGCACCCTAGTGTTTGTTGCACTTATTTTTAATTGAAAAAGAGCTTTTGAGAAAACTGTATAGCAATTTTAATTATTTTATATGGTTTTTCCCTTACAAAACTTGTTTAGGGATTGTTTGTTTGGTTATTTAGGTATAAAATAATTTCTGTTTCTGTCATATTCCTCATTTTATTCTGTGTAAAATGCAAAAAAAAAAAGACCATTACGAAAGATAGGAGATTCAATAAGTAAATGCATTGATGGAACCAGTACGTGGACATGGATGCTGAAGATAAACAGCCGGTCTATTCCATTAACTGACTATCGTGAAAAAATAAATGTAGATCATCTACAATTGTTTTCATTTGCAGAGTAAGGTGTACATTGCATAAACTTGACAGTGCAGAGTCTATATTGAAACTAAGCAGTGAATAGCATAAGAATTGACAAATACTGTGGCATGGGAAGAGGATCTCAATGCAGTAGAAGTCTTGTTGGCTGACTTTTTTGATGTTTTTGATGTTTTCGAGAATTAGATGAAGAGAATAGCATACCCAGTCTTGATATTGATGTGGCTTTGAATTGACGTTGTTAGTATTGAGACTGTGCATCAAGACGGTTCTTTTAGAGACATTGAGCATTATTTTCAAGCTCTTCTTGGATTGAGGAAGACAACGGGTGTGGAGTCATCAGTCTGGGACAAAGAACTGAAAGTGACTATAAACAAGCATACGATTGCTAAATTGTTGATACAACCAATGTAGATTGTTCGATAACTTGGCAAGTTGAATAAGAAATTGCAGAAAAAAGTGGTAATTAAACAGGTGGTTTTGTATTTGTTTCATATGCAACATTAAATTAGAATCCAATAGTTCATTAAACAAAAACATGTTTCAAAAAGACAGTTGCAATTGAGGTAGACAAAAGAATATAATAATAATCGGCAGTAATTTTTTTGGATTATGATTTCATAGTATTAGAAGTAGTCTGAGAATAACTTAATTACAAAAATGAAAGAAGGTAAGCAAGGCAAAAACTTTGTAACAACTGGCATTGTCTAATGCAGAGAAGTATGTAGTCACAGCGAGTACTATGTAGCTGAGACAATAGTTTCTTTTTTTAGTGATTGAAAACCTTTGCAGTTGTGTTTTGCTATTTTTTTCAATCTTGCCAAAAGAAAAGATTATAACGATGGAGTGTTCCTGGTCATACAGGAGCCAGTCATGAGATTTGTTCATCTAGGTGCATGGGCTGCAAAATTGTTCCAGGAATCTGAAAGAGCATAACAAATATGTTAGACAGAAAAGAAAGAATTAAACTGAAATGAAATGAATAGAGCTGGTAAATGGAGATGCTCACTAGAGAAGGGAGACAGCTAGGTATCTTTGATTGTGGAAATTGAGTTGTCAACCGTCAAAGTGAATGTACCTTTTATTTGGAATTGACGGAGAAGAAATACAGGCTTAGAGATGTCCTGTTGATATTCTTCATATTCTGTTTGAGAAAGTTGAGGGAAGACTTTTCCTAGTAGTGGCTCTCGCAGTGTGCAGTGAAGTGAGTCATCTCTTGTTTGCAAAGTGCAGTGGAGCAAGTGCTTATACTTGTATGGTTTTGATGTATTGCAAGTTGGACAAAGGGAAATTTGTTGTTGTTCAGTTGGATCCGGTTCCGTGAGATGGTCACATTCAACACAAAATGCTTGGAAAGGAGAAAGGTATATGTTCTTTGTGCGAAGTATGCCAGTGATCTGCATAATGGAGAAGAAGTTGTTAGAGGGATATATTCTTAATAGGGACAATTGATGGGTGAGAGAACATTGAAGTGAGATAAGTTAAAAATGCAAAATTGCGAAGCACTTGCCTCTATGTTTGTGTTTATGAGAGATTGTAAAAATGTTTTTGTAGGTTCATCATTCAAAGGGTCGATGAAGGATGAATGGCCTACACGTACAACACGTGAACCCTTTGTTCCTTGTCTGATGAAGTTTTTGAAAAGCAATAGTGGCATGTTCCCTGCTGCAATGTTGTCTCTTATTGTGTGACATAGTGAAACATGAAAGTTTCCCAGATGTACCTGAAAGGGAAAAGCAACATGTTTGGTTAAAACTGAAGGCAATAATATGCTGCAATGTATATGAAAAAGAAATAAGGGAAAGTGTTGATACTGTTGCTTTTGTGTTGTCTGTCGAGTCTTTGACATAGAGGGTGAACAGTCGTTGGTGTGATGTATTCCTGTTACAATTGCAGCAAATGACCCAATAGAGAATGTTGCATTTGATTCAACAAGCTCTTGTATTGTCATGTCTGGTGTCAGTTTTCAGATTCACAAACTGTTGGTATGTTTTCCATAGTGGTTGTTGCAATTGCAGACAGAGAGCAGCTTGCATCTCCTCATTCATACTTTGTTTTTTCTTTGACAGCAAAACCAGCAACATGCAAACCGTGCCAGCAACTATAGTCGATGAAAATTTGTGGACAAAGGTGTTGCTCATGTTCAAAGTAATGGTCATTTGACCTTTCTTGTCAACCAAATCAGCATGGAGGATTTCAGCTTTTGAAGGGGAAATGTTGGTTGCATGTGCTGGTCCGTATACACGACAAGGACATCACCCTCAAACACAGTTGCAACTTTGCCTGCACAAATGTCAAGTATCGTGGATGGCTGTTGTGTTGTTGGTTTTGGGCTGGAATTTGAAGGATATTAGCATGTTGTCATTGAAATGATCAAGCAGGATAATAAATGAATCATGACAAGAAATAATAGAAATGTTTGAAAGAGATTACCATTTAGAGGATTCTTGGAAAAGATCACTGCTGCCAATGCCCTTGTTCTTGGGTGGCTGTTCCATGTCTTCTTGGCTGCAACTATCTGCAAAGCATCGAAATAGTTACATGGTTGTTACAAAGTGTCAAATGAAAAAGAAAGTAAAGAGTCAACTTATTAGATGTTAGTTGTGGTGAATCAATATAACAAGGTATGTGCACTTACAAGTGCTGCTGCATTTTTGTATGTATTTTTTAGGAGGAAAACATTGCTGGGTGGTCAGTCCAATATGCAAATCTTTCAAATGAGTTACAGACTTCTTGTATAGCGTTTGACCATATATGGTCAATGATGTTTTTGGTGAAGACACTTGGTTGTTGAATGTGGAAAGTGAAATTGTATTTTTGCATAAATGTTGAAAGCAAGATTTTTTTTTTTTTTTTTGCTTGTGCATGTCGATATTAAAATCTCCAAAAATGTAGGTGGGGATGGTCAGATCAATGGATTGGAAGACATTTTTGAGAACAATAAATATGTTTTCGTGATTTGCATTTGGCGCAGCATAGACATTTACAATTGTTATGCATTGTTGTTGCAGCAATATGTTTGCGACTATGGACTCTACGTTTGTGCTTTGAAAGTAAGTTTTTGTAGGAAAGGTATATTGTTTGCAATGAAAATTGCAAGTCCATGCACATGGTGCACAGAAAAGCATTGGTATCCGTCTAGATAGTCAACTGCAATGGGGCAAGGCATGTGAGTTTCTTGTAAAAAGAATGTGAGATTGCATTAATTCATGGTCATGGAGAATGGCTTGTTTGTGAGCATGGAGACTTCGGGTATTAAGTGAAGCAACTATAATACAGGAAGAAATATCAGTTGTGGACAAGGCATGTTGAATATTCCATTTAGCTTCATTTCGGAGGCATTCCATTTCTGTAATGATTGTTTGTTTCATGCTGAATTTTTTTTCGTAAGTGGCGATAGCAAGTAAAGGTTGGAAATGGTTTTGACTCGTGACAGAGTTGTATATGCCAACCCATGTGACGTTACACCAAGAGGGCTGAAAGCAAGTCGTTCAAGTGTGAGGCCTTGTGCTCTATGTATTGTGTGTGCACAACAAAGTTGTACTGGGAACTGTTTTCGTATTGTAACCGGTCTCTTGTATGATGTTCTATGCAAGGGTCTAGCTATACGAAGAATAGGAACCCATTCAAGTTCTGTTTTGGCTATTGACAATTGCGGGTGTTTAGATCTTTGTTGTTTTCCAATACAAGGGTCATTGAATTTTATCCATATGGCATCGAGGTCATTTTCATTGTGTATGCTTTGAAAATGCCATCAGAACCATTAACTAGTCCGTCTTGTATGTCATAGTTCCCGGTGAAAACTTCTACTAGCATGTTAAGTTTGAGTTCTATATGTTGTGGCAATTCTATAGTTTTAGAGTAGGCTTCCATTTGTTCAATTGACTTGTCTTGTTCATCGATAGAGGCTATAACAATTTTGTTGCTAGGAGCAAGAGCAAGCATTTTGTTATTGTGTCGAAGAACATCTATGTTTTTGTAGAATAGGAATGGGAACATTGGATCAATAGTACTGGACGAATACATGTATCATTGAGGTATGCAAGATCATATTCTGAATGTTGTCCAAGGTGAATTCTATTTAGGACTGAGACAAAAGTAGCATCTTTTTGACGCATTGTTTTAGTCAACTCGAATATTTTCACATGTGTATTCCAGAAGTCATAGCCAATCAATTCTCTCGAAATTTTGGGGTTGTTGAATACAAGACAGTCATTGACTGGTTGTGCTTGGTAAAAGTCTCCATGCAGAAGATCATGTCAATTCCTCCAAAGAAAGTTGTTGGCATGTGTTTTATTTGGCGAAGTCATTGGTCTATGAAGTATAGAAGTTGACCTCCAACCAAGGAAATCTCATCTATTAGAGCAAGTTGTAATTGTTCATAGTGCTTTGCCAAGGAATCCAATCATTCACTATTTAATGGGTGTAGTTCAGATCGATTGAAAGGCAAGAGGAAAGTAGAATGAAGTGTTATTCCACCAGCATTGTAAGCATCTTTTCCTGTGAATGCCAAGATCAAGCCTTTGATTTTCAAGGGGTCACTTTGCATGGATGTGGCATAAATATGGGCCAATGTTTCAAATATCAATTTTGCAACAAATGTTTTCCCGTGCCAGCGCCTCCTATTAGGAAAAGGTAGATAGGAGTTGATGGATCTTTATTTTTCTTAAAGGATATGTCTTTGACAATGGCTTGTTGTTTCTTGTTGAGCGAGTTGCATTTGTTTGAAATATGTTGTGTTGTCTGCAATGGTTGGGTGTTTTCCTAGTTGAAACTATTTCTTTGCAATGCCAGTATGCTGTTCTGGATTATGCAAAGGCAAATCATGCTCTATGTCATAGTCTTCAAAGGGTTGGTGTTGCTTCGTTCTCATTGTTGTTGTTTTGTCGAGGTTTGAAGAGACAATTGTAGATCCTGAATTGTTGAGTCCATGTCACCCCATTTGTTGTTGGTAGTGTAGCGGAATTTGGATTCATTAGCATGTATGGTTTGTTCATGGAATGCATATGCATCTGCCCAAGTTGCAAAGCCTATTTTGAGAGCATGTTCATTGTCTATAAATGGGACATAAAGCAAAACCTTTTCGCGGTAATAATTTTCTATGTCAAGGTGTTTGTTGTAGTTGACAAAGCGCACGATGATTGGCTTGTTCCGAGGGTTATTTTTTTACCGTTGTTGTGAATAGAAACAAAGTCAGCTAAGCAAATCGAGTGCAAAGAAGGAGGTCATGTTATGTAGTGATCTATTGCAGAGCAGCACATGATGTTTGTCGATTCATCAGGTTCCTGTTGAAGTAAACTTGAACGTTTTAGAATGAATGTTCGGTCTTCGGATTTGAAGTGTTTATGAAAACACATTTTCGCGATGTATTGTTTAAGGGGATTGAAAGGACTATGTGGACTGCCTGTTGTGCAGACATTTGATGGGTATTCAACATTGCATTGCCTAGGCTCCGAATCATTTGAATGGCATCAAGATGCATTTTTTGATGCTCATTTCAAATTCTAGTGAATGCTTTTGTCATTGTTCGGTCAATTTTGGTCATGTATGAGCAGCAATAGGTTGTTGCTGCATAAGCATTAAGCACATACTTGAGCATCGGTATTCACTTGCCAGATCATGGGCATTTGTTTGGAAAAGCTATTATTCCATGCGTGGGATGGTTTTCTTTTCAATAGCAATGTCGGTTGTTTAAGCGTTGATTGTATTGCTTCTATGTAAGTGTTTTCATCAATGCCTATTTCTTGAAGGAACATATCATGTGTAATGCAAGTGTCGTATCATTTGCTTTCTAGAAGAGAGTAAATGGAATGTGCATGTGCAATAGCAGATTTTGTTGGTTCTTGTACAAGTTCAAGGATTTTTGTACTCTTCATTGGAGGCTAGGGAAATTGTACCTGCACTTGGAATGTTTTTTTTTTGCAACTTTGTGTGTGGTGATGGCATTGCAGTTTAGCAATATGCTGAGGGAATAAACTAGTATCACATGTAATGTACTCATCAACATAGGACTCTACAATGTCATTGGCATCATTTCCAAAGATAGGTGCATTTTTGTCCAAATCAGCCAATGGCTATGAGCATTTCCTCTGTTTTGGAATTCCATGACCCAAAAGTAATCTTCTATTTCTCCAAAAAAGGACTTGTCTTCGCAAAGCAATTGTTTCAATGCATAAAGTTTGTGCTTGTAGTAACGAGTGCATGTAACGGGATCATTTTTAACAAAGAAGTTAGAGTCGTTATAATCTGAGGGTGTTGGCTTGTCTAAAGGAGTGGTGTCGCGATAGCGGGTGTATAAATTACTAAGGGCATTTGTTAGTGGCAACCAACAATGTTCAACGCTTGAGAATGTGGCAAAAAAGGTAGGCGGTCCTAGCTGACGGATCATGGCAAATAGATTTTTCCTTGTTTGTTGCATATAGTTTGGTGAAATGCGTATTCTTTTGAAATCAATGTACCCGATATCATATTTCAAGATTTTTCAAGATTTGGTTTGTATTTGACATCTTTTGCAGTAAGTGTTCGACCTTTTAATTGTCCCTTTCTGATTCTGAGCCATATTGAATGGCCCACTTGGTCAATTAGTAACTTTATTGCTTTGAAAAAATATTGGTTATGTGATAAGAAAATCTACGATCAGAATGCATCAACTCCCATTTTGATATTTTTGATACGATATTGTTTTTGTAGTTGTGTCACTGTGAGGTTGGCCGAAAAACAAAGTTGGGAAATTCATCTCTTCTAAAAATTTGTCTTGAAAAATTCCCAATGGTGTAAAGCCCTCTGAAGGAGCAATATTTATCATCTTGTCTTTAAGATAGTGGATGGCTGAGGAATCAGTAAAACCATGAATTAGTGTGTCATGTGCATCATCATTATCGATCTCGTCATCAGAAGAACTGTTGTCAGAAGAGATATGTTCATGTTCTTCGTTGTTGTTTGTTTCAAAGTTCGTGGCAATAGAGAGGGTTTGATCCCAGCCATGGTTTACTTTGATTTCATGCATGAGATATAATGTTGTTGCACATAATTCTTTGAGGGTGGCCATGGTGATTACAGGGTGAACATTTCCTGAATGGTATGGTTTTTGTATTCAAGATGACGTTTAAGTGCCACAACAATTGTTTTTGTTTCTTCTAGGTGCCTTGGTAATGCTTGTTGGATGATGTCTATATTTGTTGGGACATTTATAATTGCTCCTTTTAACGTGTATTGAGGGCGTTTATGGCTTTGGTGCCGTATTTGACCAAATGCAAGTCGAAGAGACACAAGTCTTTCTTCAAGGTCAGAAAGCATTGCAACTATCGGAAGGATTGGAATTAATTGGATTTGTTGAGGACTTGCTAATCTTGGCAATTTTTCATTCAATAAGCTTGTTGAGCATGGATGACAAATTTTATTGTGTTCGGGCATTGTTTTCTCTGATGTGAGCTACAGATACATTTTTTTGTTACATGTGTAAAAGATGTCAAGTTGAACTTGAAATGGAGCTGCTTACAAATTTGGCATGTATGTATCGGTGTGTCACTTGTCCGGGCATGAAAACGGGCAACACAACGTGCAGAGCTGGCACTTTGCTTGTATGTTATTGCGTATAATTGTCTTTAGCTTTCGAAGAGACATTTTGGACATTGCTGGTTTGCAGTTGTTTATGGCACTTGATGTTTGTGTTTGCAAACGCTTGTTTTGTTCTTGCTTAGGTGTTTTATTTGAGAGAACTCCATGTGTTTCAGCTGTAACTATTGTGGACATGAAATCTGTTTTCTTAGCATAGAGATTGGTATGTGGATGGTCTTTTAGCACTACGGAATGCACAACACTGTAAATTGTTTTAGCTGTTTGTTGTGTTTGTTTTCGTATATGGTTTTTTATTGAGCGAACAGAAGATGTAAAGGTTTTTTCATTTCACTTTTGCACAATGTTTTTTGCAGACATTTGCAAATACATGTTTTCAATTTCTGTATCCATTTGAGCACAAGCATTTTGGAATGCATACGAAGAGGGCTGTTTTGGCGTGCATTGAGTATTCGTAGTCAACAATTCATAATGAAAATGGCCTTCGAAAGTGAAAACCGTATAAGATTATATGTTTTTTCAAGTGGTGCATTAGTAGAAAAAACCTTACAAACTTGCAAAGGATTTGAATGCCACAATCGAATATTTATTTGGAAAAGCAGGCATAACCAATGGATGTTGAAGTCTTCTTCCAGTATATTGTTTTTGTCATGGAACATGGCTATGTTCACTACAAGACCTTGCCATGTGGCAATACAAGGTATGTTTTTTATTGAGTTTTTGGCAAGCCAAGTATCGAGGAAGCAAAGAGTTGCATGGTCTTTTCGAAGGATAGAACCACAAAAAGCTTGAGCAGCATACCTGCGCAGGCAGCAAGGATTGAATTCATGGTTGCGAAGCTGAAAACAGAATTGAAAAGGCTATCAGTGCAATTGTTGTTGCTTGGTGGCAATCTAGCAAGCTGCAATTGTTGTAGCTGGTCGCATAAGGTATTCCAAAGAGTTTCAACAGAAGATTGGAGTGATAATAGATGAGCATTGTTTCTTGGCTCAGGGCAGCCCATATATTTTTTCTAGAATAAGGGTTCGTAATGACCACTAAGAGGGTTGGAATCATGGAAAAGAAGACAATATGGCAGTTTCTGACTATTTGGATTGAAACGAAGATAATTAGTCGCTCTTGTTGCGGACCAAACCCATATTGGCAAGTTGAGCCACTTTGAAAGCCATTTTATGCAAAATATGTCCCCCATAGGCCTTGTTCAGTTGCATCGTGCGAAAGCACTGCAGATAGTTTCATTCGAACGTAAATATGTTGCATGGCTATGAACACCATGCAAAAGAGAAAGAGTTTTAGGATCTAGCTCTAACTCTAAAGATGACAACGCTACAGGGTTGGATAGAGACAAAAAAGTTTCAAAGTGCTCAACGATACCGGTTCTAAGTTCAAGAGATGTGTATCGGAAGTGCAGCAACACAACAAAGGAATCAAACAAACAATCACCGACTCCGTATTTGAAACCATAGTCCCGAAAAGGTCAAACCTATGCAATACATTGTCTATGCATTCTACAACGTGGTTTGATGATGTATATTGTTCTACGTCTACAGGTGTCGTTGACATGGTTGTTTTTGGGTTTGATTTTGTGTTTATGTGTTACAAAAAAAGTTTCTTGAGCACAATATAGAAGAAAAGACTAATGTTTATACCTTGTCCAATGGAGCATGAGCAATCCAAAAAAGCAGGAACGAACTTTGTCTCCTTCCGTGATTTTGCTTTGGTCACAAATCTGCAATGTACATGAAAGGCATTATGCATTTACTAAAGGTTTGTTGAGCAGTACATATAAGAAAAAGACTAATGTCTATACCTTGTCCAACGGAGCACGAGCAATCCAAACAAGCAGCAACGAAATATCTCTCCTCTAATTTTGCTTTTGCCACGAACCTACAATGTACATAAAAGGCATTATGTAGTTAGCGCATATTGCAAATGGAAGTAGTCAAGAAAACAAACTTTCTCTGTATGATAAAGCAACCAGGACAATGAAATATGAAACAAAGAGCATAAACTAGTGGAAGAGTTTCACAGCTGTGAAAAGTATATGAATTCAAGAAATTATGATTTCAAGCAAAGGAAATTCTACTCTGAAATACTGGTGGAGGAGAGAAGATTGGAAGATCGCCACGAGGTTGTCACATTTATTTGAACAAAGCCATTGACAAGTTAAGTTATGAAATTTGATTGGATTAGAACAAATTCCTTAAAACCATTTGACTCGCATCAACATTTTGTTAACTATCTGACTTGTAAGGAATCTGTCTTTATATATTACTGTTATAATTGTGGGGCTAACTAATCATTGGATAAAAGACTGAAAAGTAGCACAGTCTAGGTTAAATAATTTATCATTTGTTTGAACCTTTTTTCATACATTCTTGTCGAAGCACTTCATTTTTTGCTGTCAAAGACAGATTAAGTGTGAAACAGATATTTTTGTTTCATATACCAAAGCTAAATAGGAACAAAAAAAATGAAAAACTATGTAATCCAATATCTGAAGAGGAATTGAAGGGCTAAATATTCTATCTACAAAATGAAAAAGAACAGTGTGAGATTGCTTTCTGCCATCATTGCCAGACAACACAAGATCAAGTTTGAGATATTGGCATCTCAGTGCTATTCTGCATATTTGCATTGTGCTTCAGGTGCTTTGATTGACATTTCATTTGAAAAAAACATAACAAAAATAAAATAAGTAATGAATTTGAGGTTATTAGTTAAATTTGTAAACTCAGTGGGAAATCATTGTAACTATTTTTATCCCTTCCTTTTAGATCTTTGTAGACTCTACTGTGAATTAAGTTTTGATTACATTTATTTTGTAAATGAAATTTGCATGTAATCATCATTTTTAAGAAAACCGTGAAAAGAATCTCAAATATAAATTATTTTACCTATAAACCCTAGATCTTTGCCCATTTAGATATATTCCAATAAAAAGTGAAATTTCAAATGATTTCATTAGTTATTCATTATACATATTTTAGTCTAAATTTTCAAGTATCATGATATTTTTAAGTGCATAGATAATAGTGGAACAACAAAAATTAAAGTTTCCTCTCTTCTGTGCCAAGATGGTCTATCTCCAAGTCCCTAGCCCTGTGTTTCGACACTTGTTTCAATGAGGATTTTCCGACCAATGACCTATTTTACCATTTTTGGTGGTTTTTGAGCAGGTCTATGCAAATTTATTCATGCCGCCTTGAAACTTTTTTTCTTGGTGAAGTGTGTTATAACATGTTTTATTCAAATACATCAGAATTAGTATCCCTTAAAGGGGGAGTTGAGTTGGTTGGTTGGGTGTTTGAAAACCTGAACTTGCAGTCCATCCACCTGTGGATGGATAAGATAAATGTAAACTTTTGAATGTACCATCAATCTTGAGTCAGAATAGCATTTTGTGAGTTTCATCCATTGGGTTCCTATTGATTTCTACACTTTAGATCGACTCTCAGGGTGTGGGCCACATCAAGTAAATTAGGGTGGCATGTTGAAACATAAAAATAATAGTTTTAAGAAGCTTATATTTTTAAATGTATTTAAATTTATGCAATTTTTTACGAACTTTAATTCTTTTAACAAAAATCTAAAATATTATAATCTCTTGCCTAGATTGCACGCCCATATGTTTTATTATTTGGTTTGAAAGTTTATTGAATTTCAGTCTATATTTCTTTTCTACTATTATTTTTATAGATTTATTTTGAGGATGCCTTATCATGAAGTGTTAAATATATGTATATAATGATTATGAAGGAATATTTCTTGTCAGAATGACAATTATTCCATGAAAATTAAGAGTGAAAACCATGGATTATCATAATAAGATCGATGAAATGGGGGTTACAGCAATTTTATAAGTGTGAGAGTTTTAGCAATTATAATTCTTTAGCTGCGTAATAGCCCTTATCTCTTTTCAGGTTTAATGTTATGATGTTAGAGCGTTTTCATGCATGCAATTTATTGGGATGACTTTGATCAAATAAAGTTCAGTTCCGTAAAAGTTTCTTTGGGGATACCTGACTTCTTTAAGTTTGTAAATCATGCTACTTCGAAGTGGATGTACCATGGGAAGTTCAATGGTTAAAGATACGAGGAAAATTAATTTAAAATTCAACAAATTGAACACAAATTTTCCATGTCTGAGAAAACTTAGAGGATATGCTACACAAATGATAAAATATCCTCAACGATATGGTATTTCGTGAATTTGCAATGAAAAATCTCATAAAGGTTTCTAATATTTCACAACAAAAGGTGGCCACCTGCTAACCTCAAGAACATGCTATTGACTGGCCGATGTTAAGTTATTTCCATTAGGGTACCTAAATTAAGAAGAAGATGCCTTTGTTACCACTTCTTCCCATGTTTCTGGCTTAATTTTTCTCTCCTACAAACACAATTTTTCTCACTCTTGCGATTTTATTTTCCTCGTGTATCCTCTTTTTCAATTTCCTTCTCCATTTTTATAACACTGAGTTTGTTATCCAGCACAGGGAACTCCGTTTTGTTGCATTTTGATTACTGATAACATTGCAGCTATACACCTGGCTATGTTTAATGGCTGCCATATAGATCCCCCTTATAGAAAATCTGATCCAACACAATTATTTAGCAATGTCAACTGCAATGGTATGAATTTCTTTTTTCTTAACAAAGAAGCTTTTCTGTGTAGACTATGAACCTCATATAAATCCTCTGGTGGCATATTCATGGAGGAAATACAACATGCAAAAGTTGATGTTGGATGATCAAGCTACATGTTGTAGAAAAAAGTGTTATCACAATATATATACATACATACATTTATATATATATAATATGTCATATAATATATATATATACATACATACATATATATATACATAGATAACCATATATCTTCGATATATAAGGGGTAACAATTTCCAATCAGACATTTTTCAACAATACATTCATTTGTTCTTTTAGGAGTTTATTGATTAAAAAATCTGACTTGGCTGCTTCAAATGTTATTGTAAAATGATGTTTAGTTACAGGTCAACATCATGTTTCTTACTGCAAAATGGGTTTCCTTATCTGGTATTCATGGCGTTATCAGATGATTGCATTGGCAAATGCAGGATTTCATGTAATTTCTCCTGACTTCATAGGCTATGGAATGTCAAGTAGCCATCTGATGACCCATTGAGAAAGGTTCCTTTGTGGACCTTGTGGAAGACATGACCAGCCTTCTTAATGCCTTTGGCATTCAAAAAGTAAGTACCCACAAGTCTCTTCTATGAATTTACAGACACTTTATGTATGAATTTCCCAACTCATATTCCAAAAGTATCTTTGTTTTTTGCAGGCATTTGTTGTGTTTTATTACAAAAAATGTAAAGATTTTGGAGCAGCCATTGCATATTATCTTGACCTCTTGTAGCTGATAGAGTGAGAGGCATTGTTACATTGGGTATACCATATTTGAGACCAGGCCCACAAATCCTTTGGACGGACTTGTTTTTATTGAGGGACTTTTACTCATGTTAGACACTGGGGTCTGTTTAGATGAAAAATGGGTCACATGCAACTTGAAATCATGCCGTTATGCTAGCTTGTTTCCTAGTGGCCTTTTGGCAGCTTTTTCTCGATAATCATGGAAGAGTTTTGGCTGATTTCCTCATTAAGATGCACTTTTTTCAAGCAGCGAGCAACCAGTGGCGGAAGATGGTAAAGAAGAATGGATTGATGAAATGCAACTCATTCGTGCATATGGGTTTCTTTCATGCAACCTCGAAGTTGTCCTCAAGCCCTATAAAAAAATTGGAATGTGCTGCTTTTCCATTTCAAGTTCCAATATTTCTATGGCAAGGTAAAGCTTGGAACTGTTTTTCCCTCTCTATATGAAACACCCAGTAAAGATAGTCCCTCACAGTAGTCAGTTTCGGATGTTTATTTACAGGAAGTATAAAATCAAAAGGGGATCAAATATTATACTGTTAAAGCATAAAATAAAAGTTAAAATGGGTACCAAAGATTATTGTCTGAAATTTCTAGGAATGGATTATTCTTCAACAGTTTAATGTGCTCAAGTCTGATTTCTAACCTGGAGCATACTTGTGAATACTCAAACACTCTCAGAGCATCTTTTTCATGTCATATTTTGTGTGGAGATTTTTGCCAGGGGTATTCCAATGTTGTCCTGCAGCGCTGCTCTTTGCTTTAAGCAAGAAGGTAAAGTAAGCATCCATATTAGTTGTTTAAGATTACTCGGAGGAAGCACATTAATACCTGTTGTAATAATATATGTCACTGTTATGTTGTCCTCCACTTACTTCCCTGCCTCGACCATATGATGGCAAAGACTCAAGCACTGGCAATTGTTTTCAGTCCTGCATATGAAATGAGACAAACATTAATAGGTAAATGAAGCTAACCAATTTTCTCGCACTTGGAGAAAAAGCTAACACAGTCTAATAGTTTTTACACAGCAACAGAGAAACTTAAAAAAATGCACACTCAGCCATTTCATGTAGAACCAATGCCAAAAGAGTCTCACCTTCATGTTCTTCACGCTGGTTCATCTCTGGGCAATCACGAAAATGCAGGGAAGAAGACACTCTGAACCATCAAATATTTCCACCCTCGAGCCACACAAAATCAACTAACCCTTCATAGTCCACAGTGAATGCATTGAATGGGTCACAGTGAATGCATTCACTCCTTGAGAGGACCTCCCCTTTTTCCATGCAAAGCACAGAGCAAATGCATTAAATGCATGAAAACAAATGATATCAATACGTAACAGGCCATTTTCCCCTCTACAGTGCAAATAAAGGGAACTACCAATAAAAACTTTTCAAATCAAAAAATTCAAAGCTTGAAACTTTAGTGTAGCAACATTTTTAAAAAAATGGCACATTCTTATTGGAGGCAATACAAATATGTAATTGCTAATGTCAAAGCAATATCCATGCCCAAGTTGAAAGAGGTTTGAAGGCCATTGACAACTTCAAATTTGATCCCTGCTTGGGATTGAAGACGGAACAATATGGCAAAAACCTATATTATGCAATAAAGAAGCAATTTACAACTAGGTACAAACCACACTAGAATGGTGGTATAGACGGAAAATAGAATGATTATGGAAATGAATAGATTTATGTTGAAACAAATCATTTACAAAATGAGTTTAGGGTCAAAGAAGTAATTGTGTAGTGTACATCTTGAATAGATACCCAAAAAGTGTGTTTAGGACAATGTTCCACATGAATCATGGAGTAATAAAATCATGATATATTTCATTTGATATTGTTTGGTTGTTTGGTATATGCTAATAAAAATAAGTAAAAAGTTAGATGATAGAGGTAAAGGAATAAAATATGTTCAATTTATTGAGGAAGAAGAATGGGATCACAAACATTAATAATTAAAGAAAAGTTTCTACAATGATACCACAAAATGATGAAGAACTAGTTGAAATTGATGCACATGGTCATTAAGAAAATACACTAGTGTTGACCTCAAGCCTCGATGCTACCTGTGAGGGTTAAGTAGTTTGTTCCTTTGTAAGGGATATGTCATGTATTAAATATTCAGGATAAACAATATCATTTTTTAGAACATAAGAACATTTGAAGATGCAATGTTGGAACAAATTGCTTTATTTAGATTAACTTCTTAAATTAGATTACAATTTATAACTTAGTTCTCCTTCTCACATAGTCTCTTCTAATCTAACATCTCGTCTCTATTATTTTTCTAGCTTTATCTATCTCATACTTCACATACATCACATGATTCTAATATTGTTATTACAATGAATTATAATAAGTAAATTCTAAATATAATTACCCAATAGTCACTTCCTCTAGTGGTGACTTCGTGTCTTCGGTTTTTGTCTCTTTCATTGTTACATAGTTGTTCATTCATTTCGTGGCTTCTTTTAGTTTCTGGCATATTCTGAATGATCCACACCTTTTCTATTGTTTAGTGGATCCCAATTGTCCATGGCTTTCTCGATTTATTCTATGGCTCCATCTTTCTCCATAGCTTCTTCTATTGGTTAACATTTTTTTAGTTTCTCATGACTTTTTATCCATTTCCGCGGTTTGTAGAGTTCTTTGTGGTTTCTTCCCCATCTAGGTATTAATGTACAATTTGATGAAGAACCTTGTCAACATCATCCACGGACTTCAAAATTTTGTATCGTCCTTGACACAACCAATATGAAGATCCCTATCCAAAATTGTTTGAATACCAATATCTTACAAGCTCTTTATTTTACAAACTCCTCTTCTCACACTGCTATGAACTGCCATTCTTCCAAAAAATTGGGCTACTGTACACTGGGTTTGCTTATATTTGTGGGAATGCCAAAGCATCAACCTACCATAAATTAGACGTCTGACACAAGGAAATGTTCCTTCGCTCGACTCACCTAACTGGATTTATAGGACACAATAGGTTCCAAAGAATACTTTTGCATAAATATTACACATATGTTTATGGGGCTTTGGAAAATAAATACTTAGCATATTTCATAGTTATTTGTCCTTCAAATTGATTCCACATGGACAGGTGCTCTTAGATGGATTCTTTTCATAGTTGTAACTTTGTATTCTATGTAATGAGTTGATTGAGCTTGGAAGGAGATGGGTTATATGTGATCTCTACATACTTTTGTTTAGCCATGAATAACTCCTTTTGCAACCGAGTGATGCCTCTATCCATGGTTGAGTTGCATTCCTTTATATTTGTAATTGTTTTGCTCTCTCTAGTTGTTTAATGTGGTATTTGGCACCAAATCTTCTTGCAAATTCTATGTGCCCCAGCCATCTAGATATGTGAGGATATTGTATGTTGTGAAATCTTTATTGAAATGTTCCTCCATCTTGTCCAACTCTAATTTCTCCTATTGTGTGACTCCTAAATGGACCCCATAACATATATGCATAGTACAATCCCGCATTTGAAATTTTAATTTCTATGATGCATGAAATTTTTATAATTTATTTTTTCTTTCCTTGTTCACTATGACGCCCTTAATCATTTCTTCGAATTTATAGTTTGTTATGGCTTTGTCACAGAATCTTTGGTCCATGTTACATAATCATGTAAAGAGTGTGAAAGGAAGTCTTGTAAAGTATGTTATACTCATTTTTCTATGCTTGATGTGGGATCTATCCAAGAATGACACAAATCAATGAATGGACCAATGAGAGATGTGAGACATGAGTTGTAAGAAGGAAAGACTAAGCACACACACGGAACTGCAAGTATGAAAATCAACAGAGAAAATTGTGAAAGATGAGAATAGCTCTAACATAACATACTCTAATGAATAGCTCAATAATCAAGATGTACTTATAGTCCAGGAAAGAAGTGTAACTACTATGTAGAATAGTGTTGAAGGATCCTAAGAATAGGAATACAACTCCTAATAATTGATACTTGCAGTTAAGCTAACTCCACAAGACTAGCAATCTAGCTCCACATGACTAGTACACCTAAGCAAGCTAACTCAACAAATGTAGTGGTAAACAATATGTGTAGAAATAATCTATAATAAAAAAATAAAAGATAAATAATGTCCTGCACTAACACCTCTCCTTAAGCATAGACTAGGTGGGAGGAAAAGAAAGTGAATCCTGGAAAGAGTGCCTAATAAGGTATACTCACCGTAATGTCCCTTTTTCTGCGCCAAACACATAAATGCCAGGTCGAGTCCAAGCCGTGGTCAGACTCAAGGAGTTGTGGATGCTTTAGGAGCTATGGGAAGGGGGCCATGTGGTTCTAATAGTCTAATTTTGTGTTGAGGGTCACTTTTGGACCATGGTGACTTAAAGGGGAAAAGTAACTTAAGTTACTTTATTTTATTGGCCCCTCCATGGAATGAAATGTGTCTAGGTCTATTGGGGCTCTTTTGCTTTAGAATGTATATAAGGAACTGGGAGAGAAAGGAGAGGAAATTTTTGGCATATACATTTTATTGACCCCTTCTCGTGCAATTGCTACTTCTGTTGCACATCTACAACTTGTGAAGTCAAATCCCACAGGGACCCTAGCTTCGGTGGTGAGAGACTCGTCCCTAGCTAGCAAGGCATTCTTTGGTAGTGAGATATCTACCCTAGTTTGTCATTTTGGAGCCGCTCTCAGGGTTGTGTGGCAGAGACATTTTTAGAGGTTTAAGAGGAAGGATATCGAGGGTTTTGGGGGCAATCAAGGGAGACAATCAGAGGGCCTCCAGATCAGATTAACGGTAGCCATTTGGGCTGGGCATGACATCTCGTTGAAGGTGCCTCCATCATTTTTCAACCCCATTCCAAGCAAGGCGAATTTTAACCTTTATTTGGGGGGTTTTTCTAGTTGACCGTTTTAAGATCTAGAGGTTGAAATTTCATTTCCTCTACCTATTAATGTTATTCCCAAAGACCCTTATTACTACTCTTGTATTTAAAGGGTTACGAACCTTGTAAGTTTTCCCGTTGTCTAGGGCATCTTTGTGCTTTTTATATAGCAGCATTTTAATCTCTGTAAAAGTCCAACAACAATTTCTATATGTCCTTTATAATAATATCAAGCTCTCTTTAAATTTTCAAGTAATTCGGGTGGAAATTTTGGCAAATAGTAAGTTTCTTTAGTTTGCTGCACCAACTGTAAAAATATGGTAAAAATCAGTATTTTATGTGGCTGCAAGTTTCCAATATTTTGTGCATTTTTAAGTGGTATCCCATTAGGGATATTTCAGTGGTATCGAGTGTTGTTCCTCCATCCTGTGTGGGTTAAATATGGTAGTTTGGAAAGATCTCAATGTGGGTTTTATGAAGGAAATGTTCACCAACATGGTGAAACAACAGAAGCCACTAACCTTTATTTGAGCCAGCTCACTCAGAATGTGAATCAAAGCAGATCTAGGGACAATAAGGAACATGGTGAGAACAGTGATAGAGGGCGGCCAATAGAGGTGATTGATGAGGATTCTTGTTGGAGGAAATACCAATCTTTGAGTAAGGGTTTCAGAGATAATATGTCATTTCTAGATTATTGCATGATGAAGATTGGTAGCAAGCCCAAGCGAGATCATCATATACCGGTACCTAAATTACAAAAGAACTCATTTGTAGAAGAAGCTTCTAGACAAAAGGGTATGATTTCCATTGAGCAAAATAATTGCATTAGTGAAACTTTTGCTTGTTAGAAAAATTATTCCAGCTCAGGAGAAGAAATTTTTTTATGCAAGCAAGGAGGATGTAATGGGAACTCTTCAAAAGTGTGAGGAATGGAATATCGATCTAGAGCTAGGTTGATAGTAACTCAAGCAAGACAACACATACAAGAGTTCAAGGAAACGATGAGGGAAACTAATGCAAGGAAGACTACACCCCGAAAGAAGACTCTATGGAGTAGGCGATACATGAGGAGGAGCCTCACATGGACACTGGTGTAAAATTATAGCCTGATGTAATTTCCAAACCAACAAATTTTGATCAGCTTTTAGATACTTTCAACAGGTACTCGGGCAACAATGTTGGGGGCAGCTCAACATATGTCTACCTTTACATTGATGGCCTTGAAAGGCACTCAGGCAACAATGTTGGGGGCAGCTCAACATATGTCTATCTTGAACACACTGAGGACATTGATGGCATTGAAAGGTATGAACAAATATGGCTGGTTGGTTGCAAAACTGAAAAAGATATTTCAATCCAAAAGGTACCTATCAACCCTCCAAAGAATAAGTCATTATCATATGGGATGGATTTACCAAGCAGTAATGAGCATAAAATTGTGAAAGGTGTTGATTCTTGTTCCACTTATTCTCCATTTAAAATCTTGAATCACAATAGGGATGGTGTTGTTTTGGAGGTTTCTAAAGCAGCGATAGAAGGTGAACCTTTTGATGATATTCTTTATAAGGAGGTTAGTAGTAGCATGGATTTATTTCATCAACTTCATCCTATATCATTACAACAGTTTTATCATGATGGTATTCAGCCTATTGTTGATAAGAATGCTAAGAATTTGGTGCATCAAAGTCAAGTCATCATGAAGACAAAGAGTGATAATCTTCTTTATGAGGAGATACAAGAGAAGCAAAGATGGTAGACCTTACATGATACAAGGGTTCATGGATTATAAGGTATGGAATCCTTGTAATATGTTGCAATTATCCAAAACTATCAATTCTGATTTTGAAAACTTTGTGCATGATTTCTTCATTGAAGACTCCGGTGCAAGAAGGGAGAGTAACTCTCAAGGTACTAGCGTTGGTTTTCTGATTGCTAAAAAGGGTAAGAGAATATTTTTTAATCATCTTTAGCTTTGTTAGGACTTATGTATAACAACGAGTCATAAAGAGAGGGAAAATTCTTTATTAATAGAGCCCATGACTGATTTTTATACTTTTTATACTAGCTACATGGTGGAAGGGTTAGTGGGGGCATTTGGTCCTCAAAGTGCTCAAAGAAGAATCAAGTTGAAATTTACTTGTTAAAAAGAAGAGTTGAATTCAAGGTGCATTCATGACTTTAACATCCTAAGGTATGAGAATGGTTACCATTTTCCTAGCTTGTTGAGTTCTCCTATGTTGTTGTCATGTCTCTATTATTTGGGACAACATTTATATGCTTGGAGGATTGGGGAAGACTATTTCATAATCACATCTCAAGGTATGCTTGGATGGGATAAACACATCCTCCACTCACATTGCTCTTGATTCAGCTAATAAGCATATGTTGGAAAAGAAAACAATGTAGGAGCCCATGATAGTGAAAGGACATGAGGTATGTGGTATATTTATTGTGGTTGAATTTTCTAGAGGTAAGACTATTTTTGGGATGCAATGGTTGCATGATGTTAAGGAATACGATGATGCATGTGTTGAAAAATCAAAGGGAATGAAGATGCTGATCCTATATCAGAAATTCTAAGTTGCAAAGGTATGATGAGCAGCCCCAATTATGCTATTTCAGATGTGTTGTCTTCTCTCATGACGAGAATCAATGGGTACAACAAGAGGTATGAAGTTCCTTATGATAAATTTTATGGATGCATGAGTTCTAATGTTGATTTCCCTTTCTCTTGCATTTACGATGAAATGAAAATATGGGCAAGAGAATAAATAATGATGAGGGAGCAGCCATGTGTATTCCCAACATAGAAGGAATTGATGAGTTATGTCCATGGAAAGACATGTCTTGCACTAAGAAGGTAACTCATTTGTTTATTGTGATTAAGAGATGTGAAGTACTTGAATGTGTTTGAACATTTGGGTTATTTGAAGTTGGAATCATTCATTGGACATATTGGCTTCCATCTATTTGGAAATTTGCATTCATCCCTCATGTGGATAAACTGAAAATTTTCAAGGAAAACAAAGAAATAGATTTCATGGTATACAAGGGCATATTGCAAAGATGTGATTGGTGAAGAAAGAAGCATGTCCTTGCATGGTTGAATTGTGAAGGAACTCAATGTCTTGTGGGTCATGGTGACATCACAAGGAATGAGACAAGTGGGATATTTAATGACTCCTATTCTGATGGATTGTTTGTTATAGGCACAGAGCACACCATAATGACTTATGTGGAGAGTGAGTTGGATGATGTTGAAGTGGGGAGTGAGTTAGATATGATGGAGACTTTGACTCTAGATGGGGTGAGTGGAGTCATGGATGTGGGTGTAACCAATAGCGTTGCACATGAGACAGTTACAGAAATTGGGATTACATGTTCAGACCATCCGAGTTTATCATTATGTTGGCTATCTAAGGTTATTGTAGATTGGAGATCTCATTTTCTTGTTGAGTATGCCAAGAACTGACACACTTGTGAGATTCTGGATGGTCACATACAGAATGACAGCTACAAATGGGAGGATGAGATGATCTTCTATCGGGGCGATTGTACCTTGTGTCGATTCATGGTTGAGGATGGAGATATTGCGACATGTGCATTGTTCTTCCATGACTGGGCACTTGAGCTTCGGTGAGACCTACAAGTTCATGTCAGAGAGGTTCATATGGCATAGGTTGAGTGAGGATATCCTCAACTATATACATGCATGTACGGTTTATCACTATGACAAGTCAGAGCTTACGGGTTCATATTTTTTTGAGTCAACATGGGATAGCACACCTATGTATTTCACTGCTTCTATGCCCGGTGAGCACTTTTCCCACGTGCTAGTCAGTGGAGAGATGAAATTGACTCATGGTTATTCAATAGGTTCACATTCAGCGCAGGAGGTGGACTATGTGGAGCTGATATGGCCGGTTGACTATCTACTAGAGTCTTGGGACTTTTCCCCATGGGACACATTGAGATACATTATGAGGAGCCTTGCTCTCACATGAGTGTAGGTCATGTAGGAGAGTTAGCACCATTTGTGTGTATACAGGTTGTTTCACAGGTTGATCTAGGGGATTCTACAAGATTCAAAGTGAACTTTCATACCCAGGAGTTGGTTGGAGAGGTCGTGAGTGATCTCGTGATGATAGCCTTGCATTGGCAGGGATTGGACCGATTGGAAATTTTGGTGTGGGTACCAATGGAGAGTCGGTTTGGGTATCATTCTACTTCATGGACAACATTGCTCTCGGTACCATATGGAGGTCATGATGACGGCATGGGGTTTCTTGGTTACTTTGGATTACACGGATCCTTGGTGGACGATAGGGTGAGGTGGAGAAACTTATCGGTATTCGGATTGCTACACGAGGACATGATAATGCTCTGGGTTAAGCATTTATCGGGGAAGGGAGGACTATAATGTCCCCTTTTCCTACACCAAAGGCCTAAGGGCCAGGTCGAGTCCAAGCCATGGTCAGACCCAAGGAGCTGTGGACACTAGGAGCTATGGGAAGGGGGCCACGTGGTTCTAATAGTCTAATTTTGCGTTGAGGGTCACTTTTGGACCATGACGACTTAAAGGGGAAAAGTAACTTAAGTTACTTTATTTTATTGGCCCCTCCGTGGAATGAAACGCGTCTAGGTCTATTGGGGCTCTTTTGCTTTGGAATGTATATAAGGAGCTGGGAGAGAAAGGAGAGGAACTTTTTGGCATATACATTTTATTGACCCCTTCTCGTGCAGTTGTTGTTATTGTGCATCTATAGCTTGTGGATTCAAATCCCACAGGGACCCTAGCTTCGGTGGTGAGAGACTCGTCCCTAGCTAGCAGGGCATTCTTCGGTAGTGAGAGATCTACCCTAGTCTGTCATTTTGGAGCTGCTTTTAGGGTTGTGTGGTAGAGACATTATTAGAGGTTTAAGAGGAAGGATATCGAGGGTTTTGGGGGCATTTGAGGAAGACAATCAGAGGGGCTCCAGATCAGATTCACAACATCCATTTAGGTTGGGCGTGTGGCAGCTCATTGAAGGTGCCTCCATCATTTTCCGACCCCATTCCAAGCGAGGTGACTTGCAGCCTTTATTTGGGGGTTTTTCAGTCGGTTGTTTTCAGATCTAGAGGTTGAAATGTCATTTCCTCTACCTATTAATGTTATTCCCAAAGACCCTTATTACTGCTCTTGTATTTAAAGGGTTACGAACCTCGGAAGTTTTCCCGTTGTCTAGGGCATGCTGTGCTTTTTCTGGCAGCATTTTAATCTCTGTAAAAGTCCAACAATAGTTTATGTATGTCTTTTATAATAATATGAAGCTCTCTTTAAATTTTCAAGTAATTCGGTGGACATTTTAGCAAATAGTTAGTTTCTTTAGTTCGCTGCACCAACTGTAAAAATCTGGTAAAAATTAGTATTTTATGTGGCTGCAAGTTTCCAATATTTTGTGCATTTTTAAGTGCTTTCCCATTAGGGATATTTCACTCACGTACAATGCAAATATTTTGTAAAGTGTAGACAAGGAGAAACCCAATGGGAAAAAACTCTCCCTCCCCAAAAAAGAGAGAAAAGAGAGAAATACATAAGTCTCCCTTACATAGTGAAAGTCTCCCTCAGAAAGAAGCCCCCTAGACGTACATAGAAAAACTCTAAGAAAGTAGAGAGAGAAAGACGAGGAGATGTATACAAGGCCCCCATAATAGTGTCGATGATGTAGTATTCTTCTTGAAGACTAAAGAAGGTCCATCTACATCAAACAATGTTTTTTTCCTTAGGAAGAACAAAAAGGTGTACTGAAAGTATTCTCACTCTATGAAGGAAGTTAAAGGTAGTAGTACAAAGAACTCTGGAGTTGGTCCACAATTGAAATGTGGCATAGGTTTGGCAAGAGTATGCACAAGAACTGATGGTAATGCCACTAAAGTAGATATGTCAAAGGATGGGTATGGATCATTCATTGAAAGAATGTCCATATGAAGTGAAGGCCCAATAACCCTCACAATTAAAGAATGAGGATCCATAATCGAGGTGGATCAATGATGATCTCCAAAATAGTAGAAGTGATTGATATCCCAGAAGGGGCACTCCCATCAATGGAGATGTATGAATCCTTTGAAATACAAATGTGTGAAGGCTCTGCAAATGGAAGAGCATCTCCTTGTACTACAACACAAGTAGGGTCTCGCAAAAGAAATTAGAGGTGCAGTAAAAACTCATCGAAAAGGGTTGCTTGAGAACAACACAAGTTTGGCTTGTTTTGAAACCTAAAAATCTTTAGTTCAGTGAGAGAAAACAACAAGGGTTTTTCAGATGAAACAAGGTCCTTGATTAACTATGGTTTACAAATGTTGCAGGTTAGCAAAATGAAAGAGAAAAAAACCTTTAGTAAGGTTTTCTACTCCTTCAACCTCAACCCCATGTGGTTGTCATTGGTTATGAAACCATCATTTAAGCATACCCTCTTAGGGGACTCACCCAAGAAAATACCCAACCAAAATCACATCTAGAAGAGGGATATCAAGCTCACAGTCTTTACCTCGCGGAAAGCTATTGGAACAATCTTACTTGGGTGTTTCATTGCCATCTCGTTCTAAAGCTCCTCTAACATGACCTACATCAACACATGTAAGCAAGCCGTGGAGGTGGCCATTAATAGAGCCTAAGGTCACCCAAAAGGCCAAAGGAAAGCACATTTAATGAGATCAAAGAGGGACCTACTACAAAGATCTATGAAAAGATTTGCCGAATGATACTACAACAGCATAAACCCTAATCACTCCCCCACGTTCCCGAGAACGTAGAAAATTCAAAGCAAATATTTTAATATATATGTCCTTAACATGTTCTTTGAAAAACTTAATAAAACTAGCAATCACACGTGAGGTGTGCGATGTTAACGCCGAAATCAAAATATTCTTAAGGCGGAAAAGTAATTGAAAAACACAACAAAGTAATATGATATTTGTAGTTAGTAAATGAAAAACAAAATGAAGTAGTGAAAAGTGGAGAAGTAGAAAAGATTCAGAGTCCAGAAGAAGTGGAGTAGCTTGAAAGGGAAGGTCCATCACTGAATAAGAGGGGATTGTTAAGGATAGGGAACGAAGACGAGATTCCTCTTATAAGCGTGATTGTAAAATTGCTGCTGAGAAAATGTGTCATAGCAAGTGAGTGGAAAAAGGGGTGAGATCTGATAGGTAGACAAGGTGGGAACAATCGATATAGTTGTGAAGGAAAGTCATTGTGTTTCCATGCCCCCAATTTCAATAGTGGTTCTCTTCAAAGTAAAGCCTTGAGTTTTTTGGATTGAAAACAATCAAGCCAAGTTAACTGGTAATTGCATTCGGCGACCTCTGGAAATTACGGTAGTTGGAACATGGGAGGGGTTTTTCGTAAGGGCCTGTATATCGATCGAATTAGACAACGAGTAATAAAATCAAATATGGCTGACAAAAGAAGTTGACGTAAACAATGTCGACGATATAGTTGTGACGTAAACATGCTTTATTCATCTGACGTGTGACAGCCACTCTCCAACCACTTGTGAGCCATGTGTACGGTAGATGAATGTTTGTGCTTCGCCGACCAAATACATCATAAGCATCGATGTCTATATCAGTTGCCAAAAATGGAGGAGGCTTCTAGCCGTAATTACTTTTCTTGCGATTGCAAGGTAACTCAAGCTAAAGTATATGTCAATTTCATAATGAACGATGATAATATGAGTTCCCAAAAAAATTTAAAAATCCCTAAAATGTTTTAGAACAATCATTATTTCTTAGCTAACACAAATTATAATATCAATTCATCTTACTCTGTAATTAGTAATTACCATGGCTTTGCATCCATTATGTTGGCCCAACAAGACTGGGAATTGAGCCTTGTCTAGTACACAGAGAAGGATTTGGCGGCTCTTATGGCCTTAGACGACCAAGGTGCAAGTTTCATCCAACACACTTTCCTCGCCATGGACGAAGAATCATGGATCGATTCTTGCGTGTCCTTCTCGGATTACATTTCGAAACTATCGATATGTCCATGACAAACCGTCACGATGACAAGATTCAAAAATGCGACATAGAAGACGATGAAAACCTTTCTTCTACTTCAGAGATGGATTCAATTTTTCACGTGCGGGATCTCAACACATGGAATCTAGAGCTGGAGGACGATTCCTTGGTGAATATTCTAACATCGATCTTGGCACAAATGAACAATTGACTGTTATATGACGATCCGAGCTATTCCACAACCATTCTTCTCGTCCATTAGTTGACGTGTTCAATTTTAAAGATACAAAGTCGGCGTTGGAAGAGCAGAATGTTGAAGGCCTCACAATAGTTTTGGTCATCTGACATGTGACAAGTTGTCTCCAACCACTGCGCGCCACATGTACGATCGATAAATGTCAGTGCTTCGGTAACCAAATAAATTGTAATCATTCATGTCTCTTTCAGTTGTTAGAGGGGGAAGAGGCTTCCGCTTGTGGAAACGCCTTTCAGGATAATAACTCGAGCTTAATAAAAACATGAAAAACATATCATCAACAAAAATATTCAAAATACAATATACAAAACATTATTTATGTTATTATATAAATATATACAAATATAATTTATTATGTATATATTGAATACCATGTGCACTTGTGCTCAAAATTTTCTATATTCATATATCACTCTTGATTCTTAATGTCTTTATAATACAATATAGTTGAGTTATGGTTAAATGTGGGGGGGAACATTTTCCTGTCAACATGTTCTAATCAACAATATAATTATTTCAAACTTTTATTAAAAGGCAACTATGAATTTATTCTGTATTTATTGTTTCCAATTTTTTCTCAAATTTATATGTTATTTCACATCAATCCCGAATAAATGATTTTTCCCTTGCAAATGATAATTCTGAAAAATAAAAACTTTAATTTTAAATAGCGATGTTAACGCTGAATGGAAAATATTGGTGAGTGGAAAAGGAAATTGAAATGAAGAAAAAAGCACCTGTTTGGATCAAAGTTAACGATGAGGAAGCATGACTTTGTGGTTGACCCTGAGAAAAAGTGTAATGTTGTAATTCATCTGTAAGAAGCATATCGAGAGTCAACATGGTTGATTTCTCTTGAAAAGAATTCAACATTCATCTTGCTTAATGCACAAGCTCTTGAGTTCATTCCCAGAGTGCAATCATCCTGACCGGTTCAAATGAAAAAACTCACTTAAAGGGTTGTGTTTTTGGATGTAACGCCACCGCCACTGTAATGTTGCCTTAGCTATAGGCCTCGCTGCTCCAACTCGAACATCTTCATTTTTGTTTCTCTTTGCACAATATGTGCATACTCCGGTTTGAGGTGGGTTTGGGATATTCACAAATCGAATGGCTCGAGCCCACCATTATACAAGACTTCGATGAGACAGTGCTCAGGTAATTTGCTTTGTTTTTTGCTCCCCATTCTCTTGAGCACATGAACTTGCAGCTGATGACAATGTGATTGAGGGGAATGGTTAAGTCCCCACATGATGACGAGATTCAAAACTGCGACATAGAAGATGGTGAAAAACTTTCTTGTACTTCAGAGATGGATTCTTTTTTTCACGTGCGGGATCTCAACACAAGGAATCTAGAGCTGGAGGAAGGTTCCCTGATGAATATTCTGACATCGATCTTGGCACAGATGGACAATTGTCTGTTATACGACGATCCGGAGCTTCTCCACAACCGTTCTTCTCATCCATTAATTGACGTGTTCAATTTTAAAGATACATTTGTTGAATGTTGAAGGCCTCACAACAATTTTGGTCATCTGACATGCGACAAGTTGTCTCCAACCACTGTGTGCCACGTGTATGGGCGATAAATGTCAGTGCTTCGATAACCAAATAAATTGTAATCGTTCATGTCTCTGTCAGTTGTCAGAGGGGGATGAGGCTTCCACTCGTGGAAATGCCTTTCAGGATAATAACTCGAGCTTAATAAAAACATGAAAAACATATCAACAAAAATATTCAAAATACAATATACAAAACACTATTTATGTTATTATATAAATATAATTATATATATATATATATATATATATTGAATAACTAAAGAATTTTTAAAATGTAGAACATCATTAATAAAAACACTATATATAATATATATATATATTAAATAAATAAATATTTATTAAAAAATTGTAAAACAAACCAGTAGTAATAACAATATACATATAGAATAAATAAATAAATAAATATATTACAAAACGTGATATATCAAATAAAAAATGGTCTACGGCTTGTTTGGCAGCGACCATATATATTTGGCTCTGAGAGTAATGATTTCATCGCAAAAAAATCCAAATCCATAAAAACTCGTTCGGAGAATTGTTTTGCTAAATCTCTAGAGAAATTTCTAGCTCAATCGCGCAACTCTAAAGGATCTGCCAAGGAATTATCATTTCCTTACGGAAACGTGACAATGGAAGCAACAAAGAGACTGAACGATGCAATGTGGAGAAAATGATGAACGTTTAATCTGGCTTTGTCAGACGACGTATCGGGAGCTCCGGTTTGAGGCGGTTTTGGGATATTCACAAATCGATGGCAAGAGCCTGCCATTAAACAAGCCTTGGATGAGACAGTGCTCGGTAATTTGCTTTGTTTCTTGCTCTTCATTCTCTTGAGCACATGAACTTGGAGCCGATGAAAATGTGACTGAGGGGAATGGTTAAGTCCCCGCACGATCCGGGATGCCTCGTCTCGCTCCTCATTCTCTTGAGCACGCGAACTTGGAGCCGACAACAATGTGACCGAGGGGAATGGTCAAGTCACCACACAATCCGAGGATGCCTCGTCTGATCATTCAAATCAAACCGAGTTATTGTCATCAAGTTTGTGCACTACGCATCTGCGAATCGGTTTATATTGTCTATAACAACACCTAAACCGTTGTTTGCTTTTCCCGAAACGCAACAACTTTGTTATTTTTCAAATGTTATTCCCTAATCCAATATATACAAATAGAGTGATACATGTTGTTTTACTAGATTCAATGACTTGGTGTGATTCCCACTATTTCTGACACACAAGACTACATAAAAAAACACAGGATAATTTTTTTTTTGACTTGCTTGACAGATAACACAACACAACATGTCGTCACCAAGGCTACAACTAACTCTATCAACAACTTGACACCTGGATGACCACAAAGGCAGTACGAAAATGTTCACACCCATCAAGGACAATTCACTCTTCTCATGACAAGACACCACAAAAATACCAACCACAATACATAGTTACAGCTCAGGACATCCCACTGTGAACATCTTCTTAAGGTTATTTATTCACTAATAGTCTTCCAAGACTTGACTTTGGGATCTATAAGGTTCAGGTTTGTTTTGAGAAATTCTTCTTCCAAAGGCTAGATTCATTTCTTTTATACTAGGGACATTAGGCTTGGATAAAACTTTCCGAAGAGGATCATATTTAATATGACAATTATTTGATTGATCACTTATTAGATTAACACTAAAAAGGGGGGTGCATGGTGAACCAATCCCCACGATGTTATCTTAAACAAACACAAGCTACAACATCTCATTCCAACCTCCCTTGCACAAAGAGACGAGGGTAAGCTCCTAACAAGGGAGATATTGTTTTAGGCTCGGATCAACAACCTCCTTGTGTAAGGATCAACAATTAACTCTATTCAAGAGAAGGCTACGATGAACTGAGGAGAGGGTTAGTGTGAGACGGTAAACTTAATTCATTGTCAGATTTTTTTAGTTATTAGTCGGTCTTTTAATGAGACTGATGAGTTTAACTAGATTCGGGTAAGAACTTCATTTAGCAACTCTTGATTAAGTTCGATAATGGATACACATGGGGTTCCTAAAATAGAAGTACACAACTTAAGGTTTCACAAAAAGAGAATAAAGTTTAATCCGAAGTTTTTTTGGTTAATGGGGGTAGATTCTTTTACACTAGTAGAAACTCCTTTCTTTCCAATTAAAGACTCTTAAATTTATCAACAAGGAACACGACTTCATTATTATTTTATTTATTTAGTCATCTATGAATTCACTTTCTTTTCTTTTATTTTTGATTAGCTTTTTAGAAAAAGGGTCTCTACCCACTAAAATATACATAGGATTGCACTGATGTCAAGACCATGAAGGATTAATAAGACAAGAAAGTTTTATGACTTGAAATAAGAACTACCATTGCTAAATGAAAGAACTAAACACGGTTACGAAATTTCTATTTAACATGGCACATAAACCAAAGGTGTCACAAAAATGAAAAGAACTCTAGCTGAGAACAAAAGGGTAACAATTTGGTCAAGCCATGCTACAACATTTCAAGACTGATAAATAATATTACCGCAAGAAAAACTCATAAAAAGTAAAGATTGAATATTATTTCCCACAAGATAATTACAAGTTTAACTACAAAAGAATAGGACAACTTCATTTCCCAATTACCGAACAAACCAAGGCAAGAGGCCTTATAAACTCCTTTACAAGCACCATAACAAGATCTTCAGCACATGTGACATTGTACAAGGAAACACATAAAACAAACCGATGAAACTTTCACAAATCTTTCCTTTATCAACACGCACAAGCCATCTGCACAAGTATTAACTTGAGTCAGTTCACGAGAACTGAGCATGTTAAGTCTACACATTGAAATAATAAGCTAACATTTAACAAAGACATGAAAGGAATGTTCTACTTCATGAAAGGATCAACGCACTAACCACTAATCAACTTTTTCACATGAAGTAAGGATCTACACCAGCCAAAAATGAGGAAGTCAAACATTCCAGCAAGAACGATATCACAAAACAAATAATCAAGTCAAGGACTTGTTGGGTAGGAACGAAAGGTCAAATAGTGTCGAGAATTTCGATCATGCAACCCTATGGATAAAGTGATTTAAATCTGATACTCAAACCATCCATCTTAAAAGGAAAAACTCGAGAGTCAAATACATACTAATTATGATCAAGACGTGAAACAAACATAATTAGTGAATCCTTCCAGGAGGAAGGTTTCAAAGCAATAAAGGGATATGTGACCCCGAAGAAAACATTCCATCGTTACAATCTAAACAAGAGGTGTACCACCTCTTCCTTACAAGGTCTTTTGAAAGTAAAAAAAAATGTTATCATAATCAAGCCACTCTTTAATTGCATTAAAAAAATATCACCAACAACCATTAATTCTAACAACCCCATCAAAAACGACAACTTATCTACATAAAAAAAAAAGAGTAATCCCCAAATGTCATTAATATATTTTCTTTTAACAAAGGCTTATTAGATCCCTATATACTCATCGGACAACAAAATAAAAAGATTCCTCACAAAGATCGATAGAGGCTCAGAAGATTCCTCCACTTCAAGCACAAACAGGGACATTCAAAAGTTTTTCCTCCTGTTTTCGTTAACGCACATTTTTGGGTTTTATTGTTCACCCTTCTTTGTTGTTTGCATTGGTTTCTTTACCACTTGAGGTAGTGGAACGCTGCTCTATTTCATCTTTTGTACTTTATTTCTTTGGTTCGTAACTAGGATTCTCTCTTCCTAGAACTTTCTATTGCTAAAGGTTGTATCCTTAGTCCCCTTGATCTACTTTCGGTCATTTGAGGACATTAATGAAATTTTCATTCTTTCTTTCCTAATGTCTAATACCAAAATAGATTATTGGAGAAACCACAAGCCACAAGCCTTATTAGGAAACGAGCCATATACATAGCTCATAAACAAGCTACACTCTAGGAAGGTAAGCATGACAACTTGGAATGAAAAGCACACATACTATTATCCAAGCCAATATAGCACTACATGTTAAAAGGTGTACAATAGCAATTTATTCCAACAGGACTCTCACTTACACAACAATTACATTCAATAAAAGGTAACCAAGGAGTAGTGTTACAATTAATAAAACAAGAGCCACTCTGTGACGCCATGAAAATGACGACGATGACGATCCAAGAACTTGCTTCCACAAACATATAACCCGAAAATGCGACTAATTTTTTTTTTTTGAAAAATATTTTACTTCATTTCCATGATTCATGTCATGCATTTATTAGAGAAAAGTTTGCTAAACGTCTTTATAGTGTCATACCTTATGATCCATCATATTACAATTGTTCTGTATTCTTATCTGATGTCCTAAATTGTCTGATAAACGAAACGTGCAATTTACTGGGAATGTCCTTTCCTCCTCTATTGGTTTATTCAAGTGTGGTTTCATTTATTTGTTTTGCTCTTTTTTTTTTTTATTGCTACATTACGACTTATTTAAATAACTTTGCTAATTTATAATTGTGTTACATAATTATAATATGTTATTATATATATGCACTCATCATTTCTTGTAAGCTCTACGCCATTGAGAATCGTTTTATGGTCAAAGTTGAAGCAAATTGTCGTGAAGATATGGAAGCTGCAATGTATAATGGCATTAGTTACGTATAATGATTATTAAACGTTGAGAAAGTGTGAAAAGTATATATCCATTGTGATATTAATATTTGTTCTCTTCTAGTCTTCAACTTGGGCCGTAGATCACGTGCCCTTTGGGAAAATTGGTGGTCTTAAACTGCATTGCTGACCTTGTACATCGTAATCTGCGAAGTAGAGTGGAGGATATTTGGAATTTAGCAAAGATGTCAGAAGATTTGTTTTAACAGTGGTATACAATTCTAATCTATGTTTGAAATTATGGTTGGGGTGGGTGGTTCCTGCCAAACATTAAACGCCCTCTCCTTGCAAGCTACTCCAACTGGGCCGCGCATCTCCCATTTATCTCACCTTAGATTTGCAAATCTTTTACCTTTTTTGTGGTCGGCCCAAGCAGTTTATTCCGCCTAGCCGCGTAGGAGGTTTGTGGTGGTTCAAAGATGAAGCTACAGTGAGTGCAGCGTGTTACCTCCACTTTCATTGGGTGTTGCAGGTGTGCTCAGCAGGATCTACAGCCACGCTCCGCACAGGAGACAACCTGCGTCATGCAGTAATAAAACAAAGCCTTTTTGAGTGCTTAAAACAAGCAGGTTGTCCAACTATGTTGTTATCCATTCGATGCTCAAAAGATCGAATGCATCCTCAAATTCAGAATTCTCCTTCGAGATATAATTATCTAAAATCGATCTAGGGACAGTGAGAGTGTTACGAGGAGCCCTGAAGAAATTTATTACAAAGATTCTCTATCGAGACCTCACCTATTTTACAAAGTAGTTCGTGGAGGAGAATCTCAAGGAGGCGGATCTGTTTCATATCAGAATATTCATGGAGCACAGTTTTCTTTGTAATTAAATGAACCTATCAGCGTAAATTTTGGTACTGTCTTATTACATGATGATTTTACAGAGATATATCATCATCTTAATTGTTTTATATGATATGAATGTATGATTTTATATGTATTTTAGCACAGTTCGCTTTGCATATAAGAACAGTTCATGCGTAGGTTTGATTGCAGACCTATTACGGCCATGCCATAGGTTTTGTTTTAAATATATATTTAATATTATCTACTTGGCAATAGTTTATACTAATATGCTCTTATTAATATAAAAGAAATATTGATAGTATATTGATATTAATATAACTTGATAATAATAAATTCAGTAATTTTAGTATTACTTTAATATGAGTAATATTTAAAATATTAGTTTCCTTCTTAAACATTAAGGACATGTGGTTAATGGACTTGATAAGTTAGAGCTCTTGCATTAAAATTCCTTTCTACACAATCTAATAGGCATTTGAATGGGATTTCAAGTAGGTTTGATTTCATTTCCTTTTACAATTTGCAAATAGTTTTACAATGGATTCTTAAATGAAGAAAACATAATAGAGCTAGAGCTTAAATTACTTCATTGGCATATTGAAATCTATTTAAAAACTTAAGTCTTTCCATCAACAATACAAGAAGAGAAAATGCACTAAAATTCCAACTTTTCCCCTACATCTCTTTTAAGTAAAAAAGAGAAATCTAATATATATATTTTTGTAAATTTCCCAAAGTTCCACAAAAGAGTTCAACAATATTTCCAATAAGTTTTAGAGTAAGAATTACTAACATCCCAACAAGATCAATACACTCATATGAGGTTCCAAGCCAAGTAAAGGAGAATAAATAAATTATCTTTCCTTCAACTTTCAATTCCACCCACATTACAACCTTACTAAAGAAGATCAAAACAACTTTCTTTCAAAATCTTGTTACAACATTTTCCACTTAATGTGGGAACAAATTTACAATAATGGAAGCTAAAATACAAAGCAATATTACATTTTTCCTCCACTCAAGGTGGGTAAAAATACAAGGTGGTTTCACATTGTCATCAACAAGGCTCCAATGCTACAAACATCAACAAGGTAACTCCTCCAATAGTTTACTTGATTCACAACAAAATAAGGGGAGAGGCAATGCTCTCCTCCCAACCAAGATACCCAATGGAGAAGAGAAGCCATCCTCTCCATTGGCCCCCGAGCCCCAACCACATTACAATGGGAGAAAATCCAACTCATGGCAACTACTAGCTTCCACATAACTTAACATAAAATTTCACATTCATTCCATAATCCTTCAAAACAAAATCAACAACTCAACAAGAGGGAAGACAATCACAACAACAAGTCACAAGGCTTATCAAGAAATCCATAAGAGTAAGACCTATGGGGAGGCCACTTATGTCTCCCAATGGGAATGGGTGCCACCTAAAAGCCTCCAATGCAAAACACAATACCCCTAACAACTCTTATGCCTCCCTCAAGTATCCCTTATCCCTCCATCCACTCTTATGCCTCCCTCAAGTATCCCTCCTCCATCCACTCTTATGCCTCCCTCAACTCTTATGGCTCCTCAAGTAAAACAAGAAGAAAATGCAAGCATTTCTCTTACTAGGTGGGCACCCAACCCAAACTCCCTCCTCAAGAAAATGATCTCTTATGCCTCCCTCAATTAAACTCCCCATAGTCTCCTCCCACTCCCAACTTAGGCATTCTACCCATTCCCAACAAGCATCTCAAACAACAATATTCAACACAACATATATATGCTCATTCATATAACAAAAAGAAGAAAACATAATACAAGCAAAGGTGAAGCTCCTACCTTTCCATGGTAGAGCTTGTTCCAAGTATGAAGTCTCAAATCCCTCCAAAGATCAAGCAAGCATCCACAAGCTCCAACAAAATTCCCACAAGTATCAACAAGCTCCAAAAATCCACAAACTCCTTCAAAATCCTCTCCTCTCCAAAATACAAAAGACTAAAAATGAAACTTCCAACCCCCAAAACAAACAAGAGGATCAAATAAATAGAGAAAAGAGAGGGAGGGATGATGTGGCTCCAAGTAGGATGCCACCTCCTTTTCCTCCACTCCACATCATTTGGTCAACCTCATATTCCAATGCACCATTAATAAGTGGTTGAAAGAAAGGAAAGCACCTTACACACTCCATCTAAGCCCACTCCCCCAAAGGACAAAATTAAATTTTGAAAGAAAGTGCAATTAATATTTTAGCCTTTTATCCCCCAAAACGCCTAAAAGACCCTAAATTTGGCCTTCCAACCCATAGGTAGGGTTGGTATGGGGTTTTAAGAGGAGTGGGACAAGTTTGACTTGTCCCACAAGCTTTCCAAGTTTGGCTCTCTAAGGCCAAATTCGAGTTTCCCAAGTGGGGTAGAGTGTGCTACACTCAAAACTCAAACACACATCAATCCACACAAAATCCCAAGTAAATCAAGCCTAATAAATGAACTTGTTATCCAAAATTCACCCCTCAAGGTAATTTTGATAACATGCATCAAATTCTTTAGTCCCAAGCAATTATATTGATTCAAGGCAAAAAATCATGTTTCTGGGGTCCCCTCGGGTTCTTTCTAACTCTTCTGTCCAAGAAGAAAACCCAGCAAGTTTTAAAAATGTAAAAATTTGAGAAAACAAGCTCGGGCCAGGAAAAATCATGAAAAATGGCTAAGTCCTAGTCCTCGCAACAGTCGGGACATAAGGGACATCTGGGCGCGAACCGGCCGAAAGGCCGCCAGGCGGTCTGCGTAGCATTTGGGACATCCGGGCCAAAGGGACGCGCGGGACGTGGAAATCCGAATCCGATAAAGTGGAAAAAATTGACTAACTGTTGAAACAGGTAGTCTGGGACATCTGGGCAATTAGTACGCGGAGGACGCAAGTCGGCCGAAAAGACTTAAGGCAGCCCGGAACAGTTGGGCCGAAGGTACGCAAAGTACGCAATCGCCGGATCGGCCAAAATGAGAACTTTCACACCGGGACATGATTGGGACAAAAGTACGCGAACCGAACTCGGTAGCAGGCGAATCGGAAGAATTTGTCCCAGCATAACTTAGCAAGCGACAAGAGTACGCGGAGGACGCGAACCGCCATTTTCCAATGAGGACTTTCGGGGGCATCCGCCAAAGGGACACGTGGACGACGAAAATCCGGCGCTGAAGGAGAAGAAGAAAAGTCAACGTTTGGTCCTGGGAAACTTCAAACGCCATAACTTTTGACTCCGAGCTCCGATTTTCATAAAATTGGACTTTCTGAACGAGCACGAAAAACCCGCCGCTTAATGCTCATTCCCGTCAAATGACAGTCAAAACCTGCTGCACTTCCCAAATAGCTGCCCGCACTCGAAGGCCATAACTTTTGCTTTCTCAACGAAATCACACAAAATTGGTACCATTTGAATCGTGGGTTCGAGCCCAATGCAAAAAAACCAAGAAATTTTGGATTTGATTAGAAATTGATTGAGTTTTTTTAGAAAACGTGGCTGGGTTCGAATGCTGTGTTTTATTTGGTAGGCTGGAGTGTAATTAAGAGGCATGGTCATAATTATTTCTCTGCATTGCAAGACACATGGTACAAGATAGAGCCTTTTTAAAGTAATATATAACCATTTCACTCAATTTAATGCCTCTTATAGGTGGTTGAAGGACAGATTTCGGGATTTCCATTTTCCCTTCTCTTCCCCTTATCATTTTTCTATAAATTGGAGTGTTGGGCTCATTGTAAAGGGGAGAGTTTTTAGATAGAAAAGATCTGTCATTAAAATTGCTTTGTGAAGCCAATGTTCAGAGGCCCTTGTAGAAGGGACTCCTTGCATGGTGATCTAGACCCTTATCTTGTAATATATTGAATCTGCATATCATGAAGCAATAAAATATCGGTTGTGGATGTATCTTCCCCTGCTTTGTGTTTTCTTGCATTCTTCTTGCCCCTCTAATCTTTCTACAAGAATATTGTGTCTATTATTATTTTCTTGAGGGATTCGTTATCATTGTGTATGCTTGGAATATTGTTGTGAATGCATTTTGCTAGATTATGGAGAACCTGTCATCACCTCTTCTAGTGTGCACTTTGCCTCTATATTTCACACATTTGGAGACTACTTCTCACACCCTCCTTTTTCGTGTATCACCGCTTTAGTGTAGGCTTTCATTTTATGCATTCTCTCTCTCTGGTCCCTTGGAAATTTAGATTAGAATAGTTAGTTTCCCTGCATTAGAGTAGATTGTGGCGTGGTTTAGAGCAAGAATCAGCTTTCTCTCGGAGGTCTATCTCAAGTAGTTGCAGAAGTCCCATAACATGGAGATAGTACCCATGTTATCCAATCACACCGTGAGTTCAAGTATATGCATAGGGGTGCTATGATTTGGTGATAACAGAACTCTCTTTTGGTCATATCCCTTAATTAGTTTAGGACAAATTCAAATTAGCTTAAATAAGACACTACAACCCATGGCTAACAAAGGGGTAAACTCCAATCCAAAGAATATGAATAATAACACAAGTAAAATTTCACTTACTAAGAGCAACACATACTAACATAATAAAAGGGAAAATTAAAACAAAACAACACATGACCCCTAGGTCACAATTTTTCCCTAACCAAATAATTCTAACACACACACAATTACTTGTTGCCATGGTGACCTTAGCTGGATTCTTCTCGAATTCCGATGTGGTTTTCTCCACTCCAATATTGTTGTGAATATAATATACCTGCAGAACAGAGAATACCTCCTTCGGCCTGTTGGCCACATTAAAACATTCATGCCAAATATACAATATAATCTAAAATAAATGACACATGATTTACTATCATCTATGCAAGTATGATATCACTTACACTTTCTAGCACATTTCTATTCCACATTTCATTTATGTCAAAACGATCATCACATTAGTCCAATTATCAAGTTCTACTCAATATGATTAAACATATCACATGTCATAATTAAAGATAAATAACCATGTCAAAAGTATACAAATATCATCATCAAATGTCCACTAGTAGACCATATGCATCATATAAAGATCAAATCAATAATAGTCCAGTGTCTATGATATCTACTAGCATGCTAAATCAAGAAGCCATAATAAATCCATAAGTGAAGTAATCTGGTCTCAAAACAACAAAACAAAAATGGTGTCGAAGAAAGTGGGCACTACACACTCTATATAAGAACCCGATTTCCATATTTATGATATTCCCTCAAATAATGATAAAACAAAAACCACAAAAGAAACATACGCAGATTTGTGTTTTATTGATTGACAATTCTACATTCAGAAGAGCTGGAAGGTGATAACTGTCTTGTCGGCACACACAAGGGGACAAACCAAATAGGGCAGAAGCATTCGAGGGGGCAAGAAGTACTAAAGAAGGAAACCCCTAAGGGAGCAAAAAGCAAGAAGTATCTAGTATCGAGTGGAAATAGACCCAAGCATTTATGAGCCTCTACTTATTTGATATCGCTTGGGATAGCCATAACCACACATTTTGAAAAGTAGTTTATTTATTTATTTATTTTAGCTTCCATGTTTGATAAGTTTGTCCTTTTCCCATTTCAGATGATTGATTCAAAATAAACAAAAGCAAGTAAAACCTTTTCTCAGCCATCCAAATCTAACAAGGTAAAGAAACAACAATTTCCCCTTTTATTGTCTGGGGTGGAGGAATAGGAAACAACCCGGTGTGCTCAAGGAAAGGCAATAGAATCAAACACAATATTGCATCTCAAGGCGTCATTTCAGGTAAGAGATCATTTATTTCATGAAATTGAAAGAGGATAGCAACAATATTTCAAGGACTAGTCTTAACATGCCTGTATGCATTCTTTTCCCAAGTTGCATCCACAAAATAGAGTCGCGAGTCTGCTAGGATAGACAGTCCTTCCCTTTTCCTCTACTTGTAGAACGCCCATACTCCCTTTATTTCCACGTTTTCTTCCTGTCTGGCATCCAATAATGGCTCATGACTCACATTTTTTGGATAGGCAGGGTATGCAAAAAACAAAACACCCTACAAAACAAGAAACATCTCACGCTAAAAAAAAGCTAAAATACACTCATCCAAGGCAAATAACAACCTTAGAATAGGAAAGGAAGTCCACCCTGAGCAGTAGGAGGAAGGACTTTCCCATTCAACACCCCTTCAAAACTAGGAACAAGTCTACAATTTCTCCTTCATCAACACATGTTGCCTCCCCACAGGGTGCTCCATCTCTGCAAGGCATTTATAGCTCAACAATACACACAACCAGCGACTATGGAAGGAGAAGGTAACAAAATGCAGAGAAAAATGTATGCGGCCAGCAGGGAATGACAACTTCTTCCCCCAAATGTGGGCTAAAAAAACATGGCATGAATAAAACATAGAAGGTAGCGTGGGTCAATAAAAAAGCAAAAGTCGATTTGATCAAGGATAGCAAGAAAAGAAAGGAAAACAAAAAAGGCTGTCACCTTCCCAAATGGCATTAAGACCAATTCAAGGAACAACACGTCTTCCCCTTACAAAAATTAATGGAGAGGCAGGTTCCCATCCTCCAACGCACCTCCACAACTATCCAAAATTAAATAAAACTAGAGTGTGCAACTGGAAGGAAAAAAAAAATGGTGGGGGTGCGTGGTGCCTCCATACAAACAAACATCTTACCAAAAGGATACATTTACAAAGCATACAATGGCGCCACCCATGAACAAGCTCCCCTTGCGTGAATCGAGGCTCGGGCATGAGGGAAAATGATACTGAATTAAAATAGATTACAGGTAATTAATAATATTCCTGAAATCGACACAATAAATAAATAAAAATAAATAATAATAATAATAATTGTTATTCAACAACTAAAATAATAATACTATTATTATTATTTTATAACCTAATAATAATAATTTTTATTAATCCTATTAATAAGGGCCGACAAACAAGCACGGTAAAGAGAACATGATTTTCCTTTAACAAGGAAATCATAACAGGCGTTGTAAGGGCCAGCAACGACAACAACAACACGACACCAGAAACACGATGAAGAGGGAGAAGATTGAGTATTCCCTCGTGACTGTGACAAAGCCCACCAATGATCGATTTAAGGCACAATGACGTTCCATGCTTAGCACACGATCACCGAAGGATGAACAGTGTGTAACGAGAATAGGGAATTACACTTGGGAGCATTAAATCTATGCACAGAAGCTGCATTAAATGTATGTCATACAAACAATTTGTATTGTTAGTTTCTATTCTAAGAGCTTCCTTTCAGAAAATGTAGCACGACATTGAAGAACTAGAAAATCATTGCCAACAAGATAAATTGATACATTTTTGTCTAGCAGAACCATAATGCTGAGGTGGGGAAGCGACAGAAAAAGAAGTTGAAATTCTTCATAACTTTGTGAGGGAAGCAAATATTTATTTCATCAGAGATGGACAGACGACTTTAGTCCCTCAGCTTAATAGATTTTTTTCATTATATTGTGAGCAAGAATACTCAGTCACAAGATACACTTTTCAATTTTAAGCTGAGGTTGTTCATTAACATATTGGTGGAAGTGCTGGTAAAGGAGAGGTGTTGGATTACTTTGGATTGGCACTGATATCTTACGTTGGAAATGTGCAAGGGAATGAAGACAATGTTGCTCCTACAGCCCATAAACATGTAAATACTTGATGCTAGTGGTCTTACATGGCTTGACCCCACATGGTTTGAAAACTGTTACATGTCTTCTTGTTATTGATGTGCCTTATGACTTGACATTCTTACTCCGATATTATGTTAGTTTCTATTTTTTGGACTGGATCAATGTTCATAAACTCAGACAGAGTTATCTACTTTTTAATTATTTTATTAAATTTTGATGTATCTCAATTTGTAAGGAGAGGTGAACTTACTAATATTTTGACAAGGAATTGTCTTAATTGCTCTTAATTGCCTAGCTAGTGCAGGTTTATGTAATATCGTTGTCTATCATTTGTAGTGACTTGACTGACTACTCTGAGAAGTATATTCGAATGTATGTAAAGGAAAATTGCTTGCTTACCCTGAACTGCTCCACAGCTTCAGGACATTGTGTAAGAAAATATATGGCAAACGACATGGTCTTGGCTGTAGTTTCATGACCAGCAAACAATAGAGAAATAATGAAATCGGCAACGATTTCTTGTGAAAGATTGTCTTCATCAAGAAGCCTTTCCAGCAAACCATTATGTTTTACTCCATCAGGACTGCATCTCCTCTTGTCAATTATTTCACATATCTTGCCTATCAAATCCCTCCTTGCCTAATAATCCAGCAGGCTAACACAATATTAGTTAAAGAAAATAGGTGATAGTGAATTCTATAATAGAGGCCTTTGAGTTCAATTAGAAGAATGTGAGAAGAGTTATAACCTTCATTGCTTTTAAATATGCAAACCCTGGTATCTTTATTGGTAAGGATATAATTCCTCCAACAAAAGCACAGAATATGGGAGCCATTTCATTTATTTCATCTTCTGTTGAAATTCCCAGAAGTTGATTTGCCATCAAGCTGATTGCTAGCTGCATGGTGTCTACATGATTACTGTCAACAACCAATCGCACAAAATTACAAATACAGAAAAGACTTGTTGCAGCTCTAAAACTCGGATTGTAAAGTTATTATGATTCCCTTCCTATTCTTATGTCCATAAAATAGAAAGAAGGAAAATTAAATGTAGTATTCTTGTCTTTCTACACTCAACCTCAAAGAACATCTGCTTATCTTTCCATGTACTCATTGTCTTTTGTAGAATGATCTGAATATCTGTGATAAAATTGTTTTTCACCTTCTTTGAAGTCATTAGATTTACAACAATACCATGAATTTTCCTGTGAAGGTCTCCATGAATGGAAATAAAACCTTTCTTCCCTACCATTCCAAGTCTCTAAAAGATTGTGGATAGCCTGCTCTGAACAGCCTTCCTTCATTTTGTAAGATATATCTATTGAAGCTTGGATCTGCAGACATGACAGTACGCCTTCCAAAGAGCCTGCAGGAGAAGATCTTTCCATACCTGCAAAATTCAAGACATATATGAAAGTGCCCAACATTAGAAAGAGTTGAGAACATGAAATGCTAAATATGAAACTCTTCATTGCATTTTGAATTATATCCAACCTTTTCACAGAGTCTTCAACAAATGATGGAGGGTGTGAGCCTGATACACTTATATACCATCTGAGAGTGTGACCTATTATAGGCCATCCCTTGGAACTTGGAGGCAAATTGGAACTCCTAGAATTGTCCTTTTTGATCCAAATGTACACAGCCATAAAATAATTAGCAGAGATTTCTGTGCACATCCTGCAAAATAACTATACCTTTATAGCTGGTAGATTTCGAACAGACAATATGCCTAGGACTGATATTACACATAAAAGCAGTATTCTTATTTTGTTGGGTGTCTATTTTTAAATGTTCATAGCTAAAATGATCTAAACTAATAGTTGAAACTGAATTCAAATGATGTACATTACATATGTTGTCTCGAATGCTCTCTCTTTCCATGAAGAGAACAATAAAGAAGGCAAAGGGAAAACGTGGCTTACAATACTTTGTAATGCCCAGCTGGGCATCGTATTTCTTTGGTTCTACCTGCCCCTCCCAACCACCTGACCTACGGGTTGATTTGACCACCACGTTTTCCTTGCTGTCCTTGCGTGAGGGAGACAGGAGTGGGTGGAGCTCATTTTTTTTTCTTCGCCATGATCTCTCCTGGATTCTCTTTTAATGCGAGTGGTTGAGGCCGTGGAAAATCCCATTTTCCTTTGCTGGGCACCTGTTCCCAAACTGTCATTGTTACTTGGTTGCGTGGGCGTTTTATTTTCTTTCTCTGGCACGTTTTCTTGCCCTTAGTTGCTGCGTGAGTCTGGTTTGACGTGGGTGTGGATGAAGCTACAAGATAGTGTAGCAGGCGTGTTACCTCCTTGTTCTTGGGCGCGAGGAGTGTTCTGGTTGCACGCGACCACAGTCGTGAATAGTTATCGCAAAATCTTGCAGCCGTAGTAGAAGGACGAGATAAAGTTTTAGTTGAAGCCATTTTGAGCGCTTCCAATGAGCAGGTTGTCCACTATGTTGTTATCTGTTCAGTGCGAATGCTTCCTCAAATTCGAGATCCTGTAGAAGTTTTGATGGCGGGTTCTGCCCTTTTAGCAAAACGTGTAAGAAATGTTGTTTTCTTTCTGAGCGGCAATCTTTTTAAAGCGTGTTGTGCTGTCTTGCCCTTTCATTTTGGAGAGTCGCTTCTGTCCAGGTAGTGAGTCTAACATGGAAGAAGCTTGACCAAATCTTGAGGCAAGTTTTGCAAGTGAGGCTGAGTTTGCGTGCACACTTTTTCTAATACTGACTGGATGTTTGCCAGCGCCTAGCCATGGGTTAGATATGGTGGTTGTAGATGAAGCCGCAGCTGGGGAAGTAGACGTGTTACCTCCACGTTCTTTGGGTGCCACGAGGTGTGTCCTGGTCGGAAATCCACAGCAAACAGCCCGTAACAAGAGTAGCCAGGCGGCAGAAGGTTGCAGTTTGGTCAAAGTCTTTTGAGCGCCTCCACCAAGCAGGTTGTACAGCTTTGTTGTTTCTGTTCTATATCTCTGCACCCTCAAATTCGAGATTCTCCTACAAGATATTTTTATCAAATCCGATTAAGTGACAGTGTGACTGTTACCAGCAGACCTGATGAAATTTATTACAGAGTTTCTCTACTGAAACCTTGCTTGTTCTTCGATGTAACTCATGGAAGAGGATCTCATAGAGGTGGATTTGTTTCATATCAGAATATTCATGAAGCACAGTTTGCCTTGCAAGAAAAATTTCAGGAGATCTATGCAATGTTGGAGAAAATGTATTGGGAGATGAAGGTAGCAGGATATTGTTCAGATTCAGAACATGTGCTGAGAAAACAATAGTGTCATGGATTACAATGATTGCAGGGTATGCACAGAGTGGACATTATGAGGAAAGTTTAGATCTCTTTCAACAAATGCATCTGGCTGACATGAAGCCCAACAATGTTACCTTTGCAATTGTTCTTCCAGTAACTTCTCACCTGTCGAACTTGCATCAGGGGAAGGAGATCCACGTCTTCATACTAAGAAGTGGTTTTGATTTGTTTTTTATAGTAATGAATGCCCTTGTAGACATGTATTGCAAATGTGGGAATTTTAGAGTTGCACGTCGAGTATTTGAACAAATGCCTAAAAGTGATGTATTCTCATGGACAGCCATGATTGCAGGTTGTGGGATGCAAGAAATAGTTGAGGATGCTAAGTCTAGGGACTGTTTTATGGATATGGAGTCTATACCAAGAGATTGTTCTTGGTTGTAAAGCCATCTTCTTTTGCTTTGTCTCAGACTAGGGCTGCTCCTAACATGAGAGCACCAAGGTTAGGAGGTCCAAATTAGAAGCAATCAGATGCATATGGAGATGGTGGAGGTGTTTGGATGAATGACGAAGGATTAAGTTCATTGCCAAAATGGGACCTACAGAAGTTCTAGGGCTGATCTTGGAGCGGTGTTGGGAGAATGATGGCAAGTATTTTAGACCACCCACCCTGGCTGTGAACTCCTTCCTGTGCCAACATGAAGATGTTCGATGTTTGGGCGCCCTACGAGCTTGAAGAAAATGGATTTAGGCTTCGGTTGCTGTTGCAGGCCCCGTCCATCTTGTTATCGACTGCGGGAGCTTAATCAGGCACGATATTCTCTATACCATTAATTCTTATGCTGTTATTTAATTGAATCACTAAATAACTCTACTCTTCATATTAATGTCTCGTGTGATGGTATACTGTTTGGTTTCCACTTTCCTGGCTCATTTGTAGTTGTTTTGGCGTTAGAAATGATTGCGTTGGTTGAAGCCCTTATATTGTTTTCTGGGTTTTAATAAATATTAGTTGGGTGAACTTTGTTCTTAAGTCTAATAAAACAAAAGAGGTGGGGTTCCTGTAATGAACACCCCCTAGTTCCTTATGTTGGTCTCACGATTTGAATGTTTTATCAAACATTGTTGTTGGACTCAACCTTACAGTTCCTGTTTTGTTCTTATTCTTATTTCGGTTCGAGATCTTTAGTTCTGGGTTATGTCGAGTATTTGCGAATTAGGGATTGAGTACTGCAAGTGCATTGTGTATAGGTGAATGATGCTTTTCCTGTCTCTATCCTTTTCTTTTAGTTTCTAGTAACCCTTCCCGGTTGGCTTGGTGTGTGCTTAGCTTGACTGATTATCGATTTGAGCCAAGTTGATATTACTCTCAACTAGGTTAGTTGCTTTTGTTACTTGTTTGAATCGCTCAAAGAAATACTTTTATTCTTCGAGTGTCATGGTTGATCGTCATAATTTGATATCAATTCATGTTCACCATTTGGAGATAGTCATCTTTGGAATCACCTTCTCTCCTTGGTAATCTTGTTGTATGTTTTGAGGAATGTAGCTGATTCTATGGAATGTCTTCTTTTGACGATACTCACATTTCTTTTGGATAGTTTAAAATGTCAGAGGAAATACTCTTCTTCGTACCTTGATTTTGTTTCACACATGTTGGAGGATACGAGATCTACTGGATCATTAGTGAGGAAGTTTTCAAATCTTAAAATTGGGATGTGGGTTTTATGCGTAAGAAATTACTCTACATTTTGCTCCGTAAAGATGCTTAAATTTTCATTCTCCTGTGACTTAGAGTTTGGTGTGTTTGGAAACTCATTGGTTGACTGGTTTGTGTTATGATCGTTGTGATACGACCTCCTTGCTGTCATTGTAGTAGAATGGTTATGCGTTGACCAGAAAGGTTTAAGTCAACTTGTTGTTGATTGTTGAATCCTTTGGAAGCTATGTATCTTGTGTTGTGTTCTTGTGAATGATTGAGTAACCCTCCTGTAAGATTTATAATGGATATGTTTGGTCTTGTCAAATTTGTCCTTTTTCTTAAGACATTCTCTTGATTAGAAGAAAGTCTAATAGAAGGATTGTTAGGATAGGATGTAACCCATACGAGGTCATTTGTGCGTTTCATCCCTTTTCTGTCCAATTTATTTAATTCTCAGATCGACACAAAATTAACATTTAGGCACATCATCTTAATATTAATAAGTCATGTTGGTTTAGATGTTCTCATGTCGATTGATTGTTTGGGATCTTCCAATGACATAGTGAGTCCTTGGCTTGGTGAACTAACTTAAACAAATAGGGACATATCACGTTTGAAATTAATTCTCTTCTTGTAATTGTTTTTGTTTCGAAATGTTATCTTGTTAAAATGACGGTCATTATTGTGATATGAGTGAAATTCACTATGATGTTTATTAACTGCTCCAATGAGAAAATGATAATTAAATAGAGTTGTGTCGTCCCCTTTTATTCAGACATTTTATGCTATTGGACAACTCTTTAATTGCTCTTGTTTAGACTCTTAGATTATTTTTCATAATCAACGGTGTTTTTCTCCTTCCTTGAAACAGTTAGATAACAACATATTGTCTTAATGTTATAGCTTTTATCGTGCTCAGTTCTTGCGAACTGACATGTGCTAACAATTGTGCAGGAGGATTTCCTGAGTAGAAAAGAAAAAAAATAAAGAGAGAGAAAAAGAAACACGTGTAGAAAGTGGATTCCATCCTTCTTAGGAACTGCTGTTGTACGAATGTTTTTCTTTTGCTTTACATCATTGGTATGGAAATTGTGGAGACTATCTAGAAGGCATTGTGTTATAATTTTGTATTGTTCTCATGGAGGTTGTTGTTATCGTTTGAAAGTCAATTTGAGAAATATTATCGTCAATAAGATTAAATGAACTTGTTTTGACATGCGTATCCTTTGTTGAATTTTCACTTTTCAGAATATGATTTATCCTTGAATTGTCAAACCTAATTCTAATTATCCAAACTTGAATCATCTTGCATTGCTCTAGTTACCTTGGTCTTGTGTCGTTTGGTAGAGGACTATGTTTTTGAACCTGGAAAAAGAAAACAAGAGAAACAAATATACCTTGTGATCCGCGTAAACAAATCAACAATCTCTTATTGTGGTGAGTCTTTAGAACGGTCTTAAGGTGAAATCAATGATTAAATTCTTGGAAGATAACAAGATTACAATAAATAGAAGGAACTTGCCTAAGAAACTCTTTGATCTGTCTTACCCGTTGAAAATGTAAACAGTATACTTATTTCTATCTCTTCAAGTGAAGCCCAAGTGAAACCTTTAAATTTTCTGATTAGACTCTTGACCCCAATGAAATCTTATTAACAACTAATAAGATCTTAATGATGAATCCAAGAGTTAGACAGTCATGTACTGGAATAAAATAGAATAAAATAAAATTGACCGCTTGAAAAGGTAAAACATATATGTTCAAAAGCACAACGTCGAAAACAGATTGATAAAGTTAAGAGCCTTGAGAAATTAACTGCCTCCTCACAAATGAATAAGTTAATCAAGTAAATGAAGTAACCTCTTGCTATTCTATAATTGGTTTACACTGTTTATTAACATTATCAAGGTAGGGGAAAATTCTTCAAAGGAGACATGACTTTCAGATTCTCCTATTATGATTCCTCTGTGAAAAGTAAAGAATGTAAGAACACTTACAGCTAAAACATGATTCTAAAGAAACATTCTGTGGGAAAACCTTGTTGTAAAATTGCATACTTTAGATGAACCATTGTGTCCTAATTGTGTGCCTCATGTTTATCTGTAACCAATGTGGGTCCGTGTTGTGGAAAGCAGGTCTTTAGTTGATTGTATTCCCTAGAGAACTTGTGTAGTGTCGTATTATCTTCAAGTAAGTCAAAAAAAAAAAAGTTATCCTGTATTTCATTGTGTTGTCCTTGTGTTAGTATTTTTGGTGTGTTACAAATACTAGGTATATGTCTGCTGGAAGCTTTCCTCCAAACATAGGCTCGACCTTCAACCAATCACGCAGGCATGGAACAGCTGCTACAGACTGAAACAAAAGTGAAAGCACCTTTCCTTTTTTTGGTCATTTGTCTTTGGCAGAGAAGGGGTGACCACACTCTCCTGCTGAAGATGACGATGGAGGACGGGCCACCTGGACGAAGGACCCTTGGGCATGTCCACCATTTCTGACCGGCATTACAGCTTATTGCTGTCACACCAAAAAGCATACGGGAATACGTTTGCTCTTTTATATCCTCCACTGCCAGTGCCGCAGTCCTCCTGACATTCAATTTAAATTTTCCACAGTCCTCCTGACATTCAATTTAAATTTTCCACAGTCCTCCTGACATTCACTTCATTGTTTCCAACATTCATTTCTGTGGCCGCCACGTGTAAGGCTGATACATATCCGTGCATCGTCAACCAACAGATCACATCCTCTCATTTCTCTGTCCGTGTCAGAGGGCGGAAGCCTCAGCCCCATAGTGAAACGCCTTCGGCGTAAAAATTTTCCCACTCACGAAAAAGAAAGGGCCGTCAAAAAGAAAGAATTGACGGGCAAGACTTTTATTTCTAAACGGCAAAGACTTTAGCTGGAAATTTGATTTACCTGTGCCTATATAAGATTCGAACCCCTTCTTCCTCTGAGACACCATTACCTAACTCTACATCTTCGAAGAATTCAGTTCTAGGTAATTAGCCTAGAGTTTTTTCTTGTTTGAGTTTCAATTTTTTTCTTAACTTCATTGTTTATTTAAGTGTTTTTCGAACGTTGATGCAGATGATGATAATGAACAAATACTCGGCTGTGATATGCTTGTTTATTGTGACGACATGGTGTTGTATACCCATAAGCTATGGTTGTTTACATGATGAAAGAGAGGCCCTCCTGGGTTTCAAGGAAGAGGTGTATCAGGTGTATCAGAGTTTCAGTGCAGTTGGATTGCATTCATGGAACACACTCGCCTTCCTCAATTCATGGAGTGGATTTAATTGTTGCCAGTGGGGTGGTGTTCAATGCAGCAATCTCACATCCCACGTCACACATCTCCATCTCTCTGATCTTTTCTACGAAGATTATGGTTATACCCCTTTTGACTACTCCATCCCACCGGTGTTGTTCCAATTAAAGCATGTGGAATATCTGGATTTAAGCCACAATTCTTACGGTGGTTCTCTTCCCCGAGGTACTCTAATCAAACCGCCCAGCATTTTCTGTTTTGATGTCCAATCTCTAGATTTATTTATTTATCATCATTTGGTGTTTGTTATGCAGAGCTCTTTGGCCTCCGAAAATTGAGACATCTGGATCTGAGCTTCAACTTTTTTGACAGCGAAATTCCAAAGGAAGTTGCTTCCTTGCACAGCTTAACATACCTCAACTTGTGTTTGGCAGGATTGGGTGGCACAATTCCCTGGCAGATTGGGAATCTTTCTCACCTGCAATTCTTGGATCTTTCTGTAGAGAGGGTAACATCTTCTGGCAGTCGTAGTCAAGGAGATGGAAGAGATACTTCCAGTTTAGTCTGGACACAAGGGCTGCGGGAATTAGAATATTTGTCACTCAGAGGTGTGGTGTTGAAGTTGACAAGTGATCAATTGGAAGAACCGCTTTCCCATCTCCACAATCTCCGTCACCTGGACCTTACAGAGTGCATGCTGTCATTAGGACACATCCCCAATGCTATCCAAAACCTCACTTTCCTCTCCCATCTTCTGTTAAGTCGGAACTCTTTAGGCTCCACAATGCCTTCATGGTTGGGAAATATGACTAGTTTAGTGTCACTAGGGTTGGATGCAAGTGGCTCATTTCTCCCAAGCCTGTCTGGCCTGCCTCTTTTGAAAGAGCTTTGGGTGGACTTCAGTAGGGGATTAAGAGGAAATATAAACGAAATTTTATGTGGAGAGTGGCCGCAGCTCACTGTATTTTCTGTTTCATTTTCCAATCTAACAGGAAGTATTCCACCCTGCATCGGAAACATTTCCTCCTTAGTCCATCTTGATTTTAAATCCATACAAAATATAGAAGGCCAAATCCCAGAGTCACTTGGCCAACTTCAATCCTTGACTTTTTTGGATCTCTCTGAGAATCAGCTCAGCGGTAATATACCTTCTCAATTGGGTGGACTTTCCCCTCTGAAATATCTGGATCTCTCTGACAATAAGTTGAGTGGAAATATACCTTCTCAGATCGGAGAGCTTTCACATCTGGAAACGCTTTATCTTGACGACAACCAACTAAACGGCAGCATTCCCACTTCTGTTGGTCTTCTCCCTCGTCTGAAACAAATGGACCTCTCTTCTAACAATCTAGAGGGAAACTTTTCTTTTCATAATTTCCAAAATAACAAGGAGCTTTCTGTTCTCTCTCTGTCCAACAATCAGTTGACTGTCGAAATACCACCAGAATGGATACCTCCATTCAATCTAGCTGGATTGTCGTTATCTTCTTGTAATATTGAGGGTATCTTTCCTCCTTTCATTTCTACCCAATACAACTTAGCACAATTGGATCTTTCCAGCAATACTCTTTTTGGAAACATTCCAATGTGGCTTGGGGATCTTCCAACTCTGATGGTTGTTAATCTGTCATATAATAGCTTGCAAGGTCAGGTGCACCCCAGCTTGAACATAAATTCATTTTTCACTTTGGACTTGCACAATAATATGTTGAATGGTTCTCTTCCAATTTCTACAACGCCTTTGGAAAATTTGCATCTATTAGATTTGTCAAAAAATGGATTTTCTGGTGTTATCCTAGTGGGTATTGGTGGACTTCTTCCAAGCATTGAGTTCTTGTCATTTGCAGAAAATAATCTAAGTGGTGACATTCCTTCTTCCATGGGTCTTCTGCAATCCCTGCAGGTTTTGGATCTCTCAAAGAATAGATTGTCTAGTCAAATACCAGCAAGCCTCACAAATTGCTCTGCTTTGACAAGACTAAACCTTGCAAGCAATGATTTGATAGGGGATATTCCATCTGAAATAGGATTGCTAAGCGACCTCCACACACTCATCCTGAAGGATAATATGCTGAAAGGAACCTTGCCATCAAGTCTTCAGAATTGTTCCATGCTGCAAATTTTAGACATGACTAAGAATCTGTTCTTTGAGACCATACCCCATTGGTTTGGACAGTTCCCTAAGTTGAGGATACTTGTTTTGAAGTCAAATAAATTTCAAGGACGCATTCCACATCAACTAAGCAATCTTTCAAGTCTCCATGTTTTAGATATTTCAGATAATAATCTGATTGGGGGCATACCCCTGCAGTTGGCAACATTGACAGCTTTAAAGGATCCACAGGTGACAAGCTCAAAAGCCAGTGGTGACACATTTTATTACAAAGAAGAGGTACAAGTAACCATCAAAGAAATGGAATTGGTCTATCATCGTTCTATTCTGTTACTTATCACTTGCATTGATCTGTCTAGCAATCAGCTTTCAGAGAACATTCCTTCAGAATTTGGAAACCTTAAGGGTCTCCGCACCTTGAACCTATCAAGGAACAGTCTTACAGGAAGGATTCCAGTTAGTTTTGGAATGCTGGAGCAATTAGAGTCATTAGATCTTTCAAATAATAAATTGAATGGTAGGATTCCAAATGAAATGTTACAAGCCACGTCTCTAAGCTTTTTCATCGTATCTAACAACATGTTTTGTGGAAGAATTCCAGTGGGACGCCAGTTTTCAACATTCAAACCTACTTTCTTCTCTGGAAATCCTAGCCTTTGTGGGTTTCCACTTGATAATATATCATGCGGATGTGAACAAAAATTATCTCCACCCATGATACCAATTTCACCGAGCAGAGATGAAGAAGAAAAAGAAGAGGAAATCAAAATGCCATGGTATTGGTATGTAAGTTGGATGGCAAGCTATGCTCTTGGATTTTGGGGAGTATTTGTTATCCTCTTTATGAAAAAAAGGTTGAGAAGAAAATATATTGAAGTCATGGATGGAATTGTTATAAGGCTCGCAGAAATATTTCCAGGAAGGAATTAGTGGTATATATGTTGTAAGTTTATATTTGCAGGCAGAAATGTTAATTGGGTATTATTTTGTAAGTATATAGTTTGGGTGCCTTTCTTGACATATTCTAAATTAATAGTTTGCTCGTTATTTTTCTTTAAAATCAATCAATTCAGTATATCATTAACAAAATGTTAAACTTATCAGTGTTTGCATGGAATTATCATTTATGATTTGACAAATTATTTTTGAACAAATAAATTTATCTACTCGTTATTTTTATAATTTATTACATAATTGTGTTGTAAGTTATGCTTATTCTCAAATTTGTTACGTAGAATTAGTGTTATTATTTAGTTTCATTATTTAAAATAAGTGAAAACATATTTGTAAGGATGTAGAAATTAATTGTTTTCTATTAATTAATCATTGTTACTATTCTAGAGATTTGTTTATGGAATATATTTCTCTCATAATGTACCTTAGTTATTGTGCATTCGTGATTTCATAATTATTGTAAACATTTGTTTTTTTGAGAAAATACGGTGATTTTACTATTGGAACCACCTTTATATTAAATTATAGAAAAAATAATACAAAGTGTTACATAGTAAGGGGCAGCTAGCAGTGTTGATAGCCTAAAAAAAAGAACGAAAGCCATGTGGGTAGACAAAGACAAGCCACGAGGGCGAACAAAAACAAGCCACAAAGGGCTACAAAAAAGGCCAACAAGCGAAGAGAGAGCCCCAAAAACTACATCAAGAGAAAACATGATTAGGCACAAGGTGGAGCCAGGCACCCCGAGAGGAGGAGGTGGAACATCCCACATCATAAGAAAGGCGGGAGCATCTCGTGCGAAGGCGGATTGAGCGAGTTAGCCATCCCGGTCAAGGCATTTGAACACTGAGCAAAACCATAATTCCCCACCCGGGGTGGTGAGCCACCAAATGGGAAGCCTCGCAAGGCGGAGAGCCCCAATTGGAAGATCCAGCCATCACCTTGCCACGTGCTGATGAGCTCTAGCCAGGGCTAGAGGAAGAGGGTCGTGGGCGAGCCAACGTCGGAGATGGCCAGGTGCTTCTAGAGTGACTGCGGGATCGACCATGACATCTATGAGGTGGCTGGGGTGGCGGGGCCGCCGATCATCATCATACTGAGAGGAACCCGACTCATAGTACATGGTGCACTACCCCAGTGATCAAGCAACTGCTGGACATGAGCAAACTCTAGTGCCACCTTTGGACTTGTGCATGAATCTGCATGTGAGCAAGAAGACAAGATAGCCACCTTTTCGTTAATGGTTAGTTCAACAGAAAAGAGTACAATGTTGAAATAAGGTAGTATTCCTAGCTTTCTAGAGTTGAAACAGAATAACAAAATGAAAGAAATGCCAAAGGAAGCAATGTAGGAAGGCCAAGTAGCATGGTCACCAAACAAAGCAACTTTCTAATAAAAAAACTCAAGGTGAAATGGCTGAAAAAGGGAGTGAATCCAATGTCAAGCATGTTGTGCACAAGGGCAAAACCAAAATACATGTTTGAAGGACTTTGGGTGACCACAACAACTACAGACTGGATTAGGAATGCCAATATGACTTAATATTTCCCCTAAAGGGAGCCCCTGATAGATCAAACACCAAAGAAATAAATTGAGCTTTAGATCAAATAGGGGTTCCAGGCCCGATGGAGACACTTTAACCAGGTGACATGAGAAGAATGTAATGACCATCTAGTATTGAGCTTATCTAAAGCCGATGACATAGGAGATAACAAGGAGTAGATAACTCCTGAATTGTATAATAGAGGAATGTCCATGTTCCAATGCTAGTCCTTCCACCAAGCCTTGGGTAGCTGAAGACCCAGCTTGTGCAACATAACATCGGGTAGAAAAGACTGAATAGCTAAAATTGAAGGCAAATCAAAATTAGCTAGGTTGTATTTTTGTTTCAGCGCAGGCCAAGGAAGCCAATCCTGGGAGGAAACCAAGTCCCGGATGGTAGAGATGCCTTTATGAGCTAACCGCATTACTTTGATGTTGGGTTGTTCAATAAGCGGGAGATCGTCAGGAGAGAAAATAGGTGACCACCACATATTGTGCTCATTGAAAGAGATACCTGTTCAGAATCCATCACCAACCCACCGCATGAAGGGTTTGACCATCTCAAATGCTTTCTAGATGCTTTTGACCACAAAGGTGCTAGGTATTTTAACTGGAACTTTAGTAATTAGCAGAGTATGAAATCGATGTTTTCCAACATTTTTACCATATGGTGCTCTGAAGAGATACAATTCCAGTAACAAAACCTGCCAAGCTTGGTTGCCCTGGATACAACGAACAACCCACTTAGCGCATAGAGAGATACTCTTCCTATAGACATCAACAACACCCATGCCACCCTGATCCTTGGGAAGAGTGCAAACCTCCCAGGCAACACGATGAAAACCACCCTGCTTAGAGCTAGACCAAAGAAAATCCTGCAAGAGCTTAGCCAACTTTTCAAAGGAGGCACAAGAGGGACACCAACAAGCTGCATAATAACCTAAGTGGCAGCAAGCTTGATTTTCATTTAAACAATATTTCACAATTTTCTTGTAAGGGCAATATTTTTAAGCCAATGTTTGCATTGACCATGTTACTTGTTTTCTTACATTCTAAAGGGTCTAGAATTTATACTATGGCTTTTAAAATGTGTTCTTAGTGCTCAAACACATTTAGTATGTTCATTGACTAGAAAATTTCGATAGGGGTATTTAACATTTTTTACTTTTAAATTTTTTTGAAGACTTCTTTGTTTGTTTTTCAAGATAGTAAATTTGAATGTGATCAGCCTAACTATCACGCATGTTAGCAAATGACGTTAAATATTTATTTTTCCAAAAAATTGCTAAAAATAATGTGTGGCGCAGTGGTTGGTGGGTGTATTGGGGTCATAAAGGTCCCGGGTTTGAATTTTTGGTGTGGGTTGTGCTAACGTATGTGATCGTTAGGCTCGGCAGCCATTAGCACATCCTCGCACGCGTGCGTTAGCACAACCCACACCAAAATTCAAACTTGGGACCTCTGCGACCCCAATGCACCCACCAACCACTGCGCCATGCATTGTTTTTAGCTATTTTTTGGAAAAATAAATATTTAACGTCGATTCTTAACATGCGTGATGCTTAGGCTAATCCGTTTGAATGTAGTATTGGTATCAATCTCAAAATAAAGAATGCATGAAGGCATTAGCAAGTGATAAGAATATGTAAAATATTGTGTGAAGTATAGTTTGAAATTTTTATAGGCTGAGGAAGATACAAAGGATGAGCCTAACGATCACATACGTTAGCACAACCCGCACCAAAATTTGAACCCGGGACCTTTGCAACCCCAATATATTTTAGCTATTCAGCTTTTCTAAAATATATTTTACAACTAAACTAAATGCCCACGTATCAATAAAATTCACCTTTATTTCTTAATGGCGATTAGAAGTTCATGGTAAAAAAATTCAAAGCCATTTTCCTATTAATTTTGAAGTTACTAAACTAAATTATATTCAATATTTTAAAAAATTGATTTGAAGTTTTGTGAAATTTGTGGATATATTTTTATTTTATTTTGTGAATTAATTAGATGACTATCCAAATGGTCGTGACTCGAAGTTCCTCTTATATTGGCCTATTACATGCATAACTTAGATATTTACTTCGTTTAGATATTATGTGTTTATTTCGGTTCTGATTTTGTGTATATATGATTATAAGGTAAATCACATATTTTAGACTTGATTGATTTCACATGTATATCATTATGCAATGATTTATGGTATTCGATTATAAAGTTAATTTACATTAACATGTATGTTATGAGGAGTGGTTCACAAAAAACCATCTCTTATAAGTATGATTACTCTATTTGATTGAGCTTATTGATTTAGGTGATACTCATAAAAGTGAAGCACAATTTCAATTAAATAAGAAAATATCGCTTCTATAAATTTGTTGTCGAATTATGATAATAGTTTTCTAGACTACGGGATTTGGTTAATTTAGAACATTGTTATATTTCAAAAGTGTTGAAGTGGAATATTGTAGACATAAAATCATGCACTTTAGGCATTATTTAGTCCTGGTCTTATACTACTATTCATATGGTTTTGAGTGAAGAAAGTACTAATTAACCCATGTCCTTTGGCCATTTTACTTTGTTTTTTTTCATCTCTTGACCTCCCACGTCTACTCGTCCAATCAGTTTTTGCCATTTGGCATCGTTTTATCTCTAACTAGGGCACCGAGCTTAAGATCTTGGGGCGCCCAGCACCCTGGTCCCATTTGGGGCACCTTGGGCCTTTTTACACTTTCCCGACACTTTCTAAGAACTTTCTAGCCATTTCAGCTTTCCATATTTTTAGTGGTCGGCCTTTTCGGGGTTAATTGCGAAATTAGATCAAGAGAACCATATAAATATAAAGTTATGAGACCATAATGAGGGACCAAGAACTAAGCACTACTATCATCACCTAAGGTTGCATCCATCAAAGGCTCCATTTGCATCCATCTAGCTCCATTATAAGGCACAAGGTTGGTTCATCTAGCATCACACTGCATAGGAGGGAAGTTTATTCTATTCCATCCACCATTTTATTATATTTCTACATATAGTTATTGCTCGCTACTTTCACAAAGTGCGACTGACACAAGAGCACCTAGGGAATTATTACACACATAAGCACATATAACTACACTGGGTTTGAGATGTAGTGCAACACTACATTAGTAAGTCCACCATTATGGCCACTGAGGAAAGTATGACCCCTTCATATGCATCTTTATTTTTAGGGGTTTGATGTTTGTCTTGGGGTTTTCTCTGAGTCTTTCCTCATCACTTTGATTTCCAATGACATATTGCGCCATCCATCGAAGCTAGTGCGACAAGAAGCGAAGGCAAGACTAGAGCATCTAATGACACCTCGAAGAAGGTTTGCAAAGCTTTTTGATAGACCAAGGCACCTATATCTCAAACTAGGGTGCCCACATGTACCCTTGTCCCTCTCCAGGTGCCCCAATCCAGCCTAGTATTCCATATATGTTCTTTCTAGAGATTTTGTGTGTTCGTTCCTGTATTCTATTCATCTAGTTTATTCTGCGACATAGTCCCGAGGCATCATCGAATCAACTAAGCTCTTTCTAACTCTCTTTACATATTAGGGTTTCATATTTCTACTTACTTAGTTGTTTGGGTCACTTTCCTTATTTATTTTAGGCATTTATTTCATTGTTGTACTTCTTAGATTAACCTTTAAAATTCAAATTTTAGTTAATCATTTTGGTGAACTTGCACTCCATTTTCATGCTTATAGGATCTTCATTCTTTTTCATCTTTAAGTCTATTCATCATGAATATCTCCATCCATACTTATCTGTAGAATCATCCTAGTTGTATCAGTAGGCTCAAAAAATATTTATCTACTAATTACATCCCTCCTCACACATCACCTGAATATGTATACCATAAGTTTACTTCGGCCCTATCCCTCAGTGAGGATCAAATAACTTTCACAACAAAATACCTACCTTCTCAAGAAATGCTAGAACATGACCCCCTCTATATATTCAAGTCTTTGTTCACAAAGTTGGGGTCAAACATGCCTTAGTTGATAATGGATCTAGCCTTAACATTTTTAATATCACTTTCCTTCATCATTTAGGTATGTCGGAAGCATCTTTAACACCTTCATTAATCTCTATTCATGGCTTTGATAACATACCCAAACGTGTATTAGGTACCGTCAACCTACTGGTCACTATTGGTCCATGTACAATCACTATTCCATGCCATGTCATGCCTAATAATCTTAATTATAACATTCTTCTTGAATGACCTTGGATCCATGCTATGCATGTAGTTCCCTCCACGCTACATGCATGACTTAAATTTCAACATCAAGGAATTGTCTATGATGTTCCAGTCGATCCATCACCTTATGAGTACTGTAATTCCATTGAACAATCTAAGGATACTCCTATTTCCTCTTATATTGCTTAAGACTTTTCTAAATATGGGTTAGGATATGAATACTTACGTCGCTAAGGTTTTTCTAATACACAAAGACACAAGGTCACATCACTTTGGGATCTCCCTTCACAAATCACACAAGTTTGGAATGGGATGTCAAACCCCCTCTTCACATTTTACAGATGCTTACACCACCTCTCATACTTCCTCGCTTCCCCTAGTGCACTCGGACTCATCAGTGATGATGCGTCTACCATTTGGGATACTTTAGTACTTGAATCTCTAGGTGTTTATGATCATCTTCCTTATTTTCACCATAAAAGACATCCCCATTATCTCTCAATGTTACGGCTTACTTCGGAGAATCTGATAAATTCTTTGACAACGTTGATCCTCCAAATACTATTCCTATTGATCCATACATTGAAGATCACACGGCCCTTCTCAATAAAGAGATAATACCATACAACTTGGGTACATCTGAGAACCTGCAAGTAGTTTTGCTAGATACTCTCTTACTCCCTCCAAACAAAAATATATCATACAAGTCCTTCACAATTTTTATGATATTTTTGCATGGGACTATAGTGATATTCCAAGAATTGATCCATTTTTTTGCAATGCATAATATTTTCCTCAACCTGTGCCAAACCAGTCCAACAGAAAATCCGTAAAATGCATCCTAAGGTAGCACTCTTAGTCAAAGAAGAGATTCTGAAACTCCTCAACGTTGGTTTTATCCATGATGTCGACTATCCTAAATGGGTATCTAATATCGTGCCAATCATGAAGCCGGATGGTTGGGTACATTACTCGCTCTTATTTCTGCAATTTAAATAAATCTTGTCGTAAGGATAATTTTCCTTTTCCACACATCAACGTAATTATCGATTCTACAGTTGGATACGATATTCTCTCTTTCATGGATGGATTTGTGGGTTACAATCAAATTAAAATCAACCCCGCTGATCAAGAAAATACATCTTTTACAACACCATGGGGAACATTTTGTTACATCATCATGCCCTTTGGCCTTAAAAATGCAGGAGCTACTTATCAATGAGAAATGACACATATATTCCATGATTACATCCACAAGATCATCAAATATTACGTTGTCGATATTTTGGCTAAATCTAGATGATGTTCTTCCCATGCACAAGATCTACAAACACTATTTGAATGATTACGACAATATCATGTATGTTTAAATCCCAAAAAATGTGTTTCTAGGGTCACAACAAGTAAACTCCTCAGATATAATATTTCCCAACATGGCATTGAAATCCATCCTAACAAAATAATATCCATTGTCGATATGCCTCCACCCAAAAATTTACATCAATTATGATCACTACAAGGAAAAATTCAATCTATCCGATGATTCATTGCTTAACTTGCTGATAAAACTCAACCTTTTACACACCTCATGAAGAAAGACACTAAATTTGTTTGGGATGAGCAATGTCAACAAAAATTTTATGATGTAAAATCTTATTTGTTGTACCAACATGTCATGGTCCCTCCCTTATCTAATCGAACTTTCTTATTATATATTTTTGTTACGTTTCATGCATTAGGTGCTCTACTAGCACAACATTACGAATCTTGGCGTGAAAGAGAAATATACTACATCAATCATACATTACTCTCTTATGAATGTAACTATAGCTACATTAGAAAGCTATCTCTCGGCCTCATCTTCATTGTGGATAAGTTGTGACATTATCTTATTAATTATGAAGTGCATATCATCACTAAATTTTATCCATTACGATACCTAATATCCCACATGCATCTGTTGGGATACTTGACACATTGGGTTATGCTTCTCACTGAGTTTGATTTCAATTTCATACCACAAAAACAATCAAAGGACAAATCATAGTTGATCAATTAGTTGTGGTACCCCTCTTAGATACATCACCCATCTCTGATTATTTTCATGATGATTTCACTACCTATACTATTTAACCACACACATGGAAAATGTATTTTGATGGTTCTCATTGTCACTTCCGTGTAGGATCTGGATAGTATTCATCACCCCACATGGTAACCCACTTCCCTTTGCATATTTTTTTGGGTTTTCCTGCACAAATAACATCGCCGAATACAAAGCCCTCATTTTAGGCCTTCTTACCACTCAAACAATCCTCATTCGCAATCTATGCATTCATGAAAACTTTTAGTTAGTAAAAAATCAGGTAAACGATACATATAACAAAAAGGATGAACATTTAATTCCATACAAAACACTTGTAAAAATATATCTTTGCTACATTTGAGTCCTACTCCATCACTACCATTCCTCGCAAAGATAATCGTCATGCAGATGCTATGGCTAGAGCTGCAACACTCATCCCAAAAGATATCACTGATGACCAAGCCACATTTATAATTACACATTTACGACATCCTTCTATATCTACACTTTGCCTCTTGCATATTGCGCCATAACGTGTAATCAAGACACCTATGAATGGTTTACACCCATTTATAATTACTTATATAAGAAAACTATGCCTGACAATCTACAACCTCATGAGGCTTGATGGTTACGGCGTGAAGCTTCTCGCTATGTCATTGTTGGGACAAATTATTCAAACGTGCAATCAACAACTACCTCTTACGTTGCTTAGCACTCGTAGATATCCCTACTTACATCTCACAAATACATGACAACATGTGTGGTGGTCATTTTTCCAATAAAGCTATGTCACAATTTTTTTATGACAGGATATTATTGGCCTACAATGGAACAAGATTTCCTTGAATATGCTACTCATTGTGAAAAATTCTAGAAACACAATAACCTCCACCATGCACCCACATATGACCTCCATCCCATTGTGCCAATAGGGCCTTTCTCCCTTTGGGGACTCGACCTCATTGGTATGATCAACCTTGAGTCTACCAAAGGACATAAATTTATTATCATAGCTACCAAGTACTTTACTAAATGGGTCGAGGTGGCTCCCATGCAAACAGTCATCAGAATATACATTTGTAGTTTTCTCACCACCCATATTATCACATGTTTTGGTGTGCCTTGTGCTATAATTGTTGATAATAGATCTTCCTTAAAAATAAAGACGTTAAAAATTTTGTGCCAAGTTCAAAATAAAACAATCATTTTCCATACCATATTAGTCACAAGGAAATGACCAAGCTGAGGCCACCAACAAAACCATTTTCAAGATTTTACACAAGAAAGTTGACTTTAATGGTACCGATTGGCATAACCAACTTTTCTACGCTCTATGGGCCTATTGTACTAGTGTCCATAAACCTACTAATGTCACCCCATTCACCTTGGTTTATGGTGCTAAGGCTGTTATTCCTCTTGAGCTTGAGATAGACTTTCTTTGTGAATTTCCCTCAAATGCATCCTTAAAGACAATGAATATCGTGAAAACCAATTACATGAGTTATAGATGTTAGACTCATGTCGTGTCCAATAATTTGAACATCTTCACGCATATCAATCTCACATTGCACATACATATAATCACAATACTCATTCTTGAGAGTTTAATATCGGTGACCTAGTCTTAAAAGAGAATCAAAAGAATACAAATGCTAAAGTACCTATTAAAGGAAAATTCAATCCTAATTGGCTTGGTCCATACATTATCACTAAAAAAATAGGTGGTGAATTTTATCACCTCACCACCCTCTTAGGAAAACCACTCAAAAATCCACTCAATGTATTACATCTTAAGAAGTACTACGCTTAAACATGACATTCATTACCTGATGACACACTCTTATGCTTCGGTTCACACTTGACTATTGAGGGAATACACACATGAACCCCAAACACTACATACTACACATTGCAACTCTTCATACATCTTACATCATACACTCTACATTTAGTCCACATCGTTTTGACATTTTCACATCTATACATCATACATCATAGTAGTCTTCATCACACATTGGTCACACTACTATTAACTATGAGACAACATTACATATTACTCCTCTTACATTATAGGTGCACTCTCACAATCTTGCATTGCACACTATACATTGTATTTTACACATCTTACACATCATATGGTTGAATTTTATCATCAAACATACTACATATTCTTCTACATGTTGCACTCAATACCCTATGATGCACTCTAGTTCCTCGGTCCATACTTGACATCCCGGGGTTTACCAATCAAATGGAACTTATCATCCACACACATTCAAAACTCAACCTTCTATCACATGACATTACTAGGTTAGTGACATACGCTATAGGCTAAATGGTCACCTATTCCTTCATCTTGTAGTGGTACACGTGTTAGGCTACACCACCACTCCCTCTATTTGTCTCATTGTGATATAGGCTTTAGGCTACATCATCATGTGGTCACATATCATCACACACATACCAACTCATCGCGGCATGTTAGACACAACACACACTTTGACCATTTCCTAATGACACACTCTCGTTTATGGTTCATTCTTTACTATTAAGGGGCATACTAAATGAAACTCACTGCATACATTTTCATTCACTCAGGGCACATGGATCCTATCATCCATCTTGCATTCCATTCCATACATTCGCAACATATTGCATATCTTGGTTGCTTTTACTCTTGCTTACATTTGCTTGTTCATGTTCGCTTATTACACATGCTAGCTAGATCTCTTGTATGTCATTATCTTTACCATACACACACATGCACGTTCACTCCCTTTTCTAGTTGTGATCACAAATACAAATATCCCACACGTAATATGGATGCACACCTCCTACCACTCCTACAACGGTCGCTTGGGGCATCAAAATCAAGAGTATACAACAAATTTATAGAGAAATTACAACACACAAACAATACATATGATATTCAAAATTTTCCAATAGTCTTTCAAATTACATACAACCATTTATATAGGAAATAAATTTCCTAAAATATAGGAATCCTATTAAGGCTCCTATAACCACTCACCTAAACTATATGAGTTGTTTTAACAACTCGTAACAACTCCAAAACTAATTGACTTATACAATACAAATAACGTGAGTTGTTATAATAACAACTCACATATAAAAATATACAATACACAAATATAATTTCACCCACTAAATAATGTTTACACTAGTAATATTGCTAACATTAAGCCCCTTAGTGTGAACATTATTAATAGCTAACATTCACCCCCTTAGTGTGAACATTATTAATAACTAATATTCACCCCCTTAATGTGAACACGACGAAGAACCATATTTTGAAGAAGTTGAACCACCTCCTAAAGTACTGCTTAGACTAGGTACAAACTCCATAGATTATATATTTACCCTCATAAAGGTGTAGTGTTGATCCAAATTATGCAGGAATGCTCCCTTCCTCTTTGGGTTCTTGTGGGACTTTCCCTTCCTCCCTGGGCACCCGAATTCTGAATCTCCAAGATCCACAAGCTTGGCACTAGCTGGATAACCATCCCTTGAGTCTACCTTGAAATATTCTCTTGCTCCCCAAAAGTGATTTTTCTAAAAACATGAATCTTCCCCAATGTTCTGGAAAAGAGTTTCTTCAGCAAACTAGCATACTGAAAAAACAAGAACTCCGAAAACTCGAGCATACTAAAAAATACCACCAAACCATCTGTGCAGCCTCATCATTGGTGATTGATGAGAGGTTGTTGATTGAATTCCATCCTCCGATGCCTCCATCCTCTATTCTCATGTTGACAACTCAACTGGGTTTGATCATGAAGCTCAATTATATGCCTAAATCGAATGTCGATTTAACCGAAAATGCATTCGTAAGGCAATTTTGTTTTAATTTTTTTTTACGACTACAAAATGATCAAAACACTGACATTAACAAAGACTCTCCTTATGAAACTTTCAAATAGACATAATACAACTAAAATCTATTGAATATATTCATATCTTATTAAAGGATTTTATTTTTGACGCAACGACTTTTTTACAAGACTGCTTTAAAACAACACTTGACACAACAAGTTTACAAGAGGATTATTTACAAAGATAATGAACGGAAACTGGAATTTACAATATTATCCCACAACTCACAAATAACACTGCCTATTGAATATATAAGCAAACAAAAGACAAGATAAAAATTAAACACTTTTTACAATAGAAATCGATAGTGAATCTAACAATATGACAACAGGAGCTAATCCAGAATTAATGTTGACCAAATAAAACTAAAAAAACAAATACCACTTTCTTGCAAGTTCGAACATGATGAAAAAATTTCTAGTTGAAGAGACCTTGGATGTCATAGTATGAGTTGGATCTGCCAATGCTTTGATATGGGGATCAAATAATAAGTATTAGTTCACAGAGAACTTTTTCAGGCAATAAAAACAAACTCCAATCACATATGCAAATGCTCAGATTTGGATTCAATGCAGAGATGAAAAGTGTGCATTAAAAATTGTGGTGAGTTGGAATGAAATTCACCTAGGACTTTAGTCAAATCCAAATTTGTTAATGCAGATTTGAGATAATACAAACACCGACCCATAGAACCATGTCCTTGTAGAGGACTAAACACGGCTTACAACATAATAGAATCATGCATGGAAAGTCAATGAGGATTGATGCATGTATAATTATAAAGCTTTGTGATACTTGGGATTTGTCTTTTCGTAAGGCACATGGATGTTGTACAAAAATGCATAGAGAAATGTTCACCTTATAAAACTGTCATTTTTAATGAAATCTATGGGTTGTGCGCAATAAAACTATCTTCTATGATTATCAATGAAAACAGATTCATGTTAGTGTGAAATCACAACACCCCCAAATGAATTCTAAAAATCTACTTTTCTAAGGTAGAATCATCTGGTGTGATTGCATAACATTGAACTTTCCCCAAGGTGTGGGACCTTGAAAAAGTGGGAAAGCTCTCCAGAGAAGGTTGGTTCCTCTTCCTAAACTACCTGCCACAAGCTATTCCAGTGCAAGCAAGCTAATCTAATCCTAATCTAACTTCCAAGGAGACAAGGAGAGAAAGAAAACTAGAAAAAACAAAGCCTACACTAAAACGGTGATACACCAGAGAAGGAAAATGTTGATCATCTATCAAAATGGCCATGGAAACAAAGAGAGGTGAGGTGAGCAATGGAGAGGATGGACAACAACATCATAGACCAAATGTCAGATTCACACAGAACTCCATTTTCAATCCCCACGAACACAACTCCCAGATCTGCAAATGAAACGTCCAAAACATGCATAGAATACTCCAGAACGATGAGAGGCAAGAGTATGTAATGAAAACAAGCAAAGGATGGACAAATGCATCACAAAAATGAGTTTTATTGCTTCATAAATTTACATAGAACATCATACACAAGAAAGAGGCTAAAATGCCATTTACAGAAGCGGGGAGGAGATTCAAACTCCATTTCAACCCTAGGGAAGAAAAGAAAGGGGAGGCAGAGAAGAAGAATGAAAAACAACCCTGAAAAATGATGCCTCTGTTACATTATATAGCAAAATGTGAGAAGGAAAGGGAAAAAAGGTGGGATTTTCTCCAACCATTTTTCAAAATGTGTATTAATTATTCAAATGTTGATGGGTTCAATGCAAAAGCTCATATTTCCATGCATCTACTTTGCAGACCAAAGAAAATGACCTACACTTCATTAAATATGGTGGTTGGAACTGACTTTTTGTTTTTTCCACGCCAAAACATGTTTTGCAAAATTTATCCCCCAAATATTCACCAAAATCAAAAATTGAAGTGTCCATCGTGTAGATAATTTTGACAACTTTCCATTGATACCAAAATCACAAAATCCAAGCTCTGGATCGAAAGATATGGCCCTCTGAAGATTTAGGGCAAACAGGGCAAAATTAGGGCAAAAATTGGGTATGCGGGCCAAAATTTGACCTTTTACCCTTTTCATGAAATTGGAAACTCTTCCAAAAATCCTCCGGCCCCACCGCTCCAATGACACGTGGCACTTTAAATTTGGTCTCGGGTCTACCTTGGCAAATTTTCCCTCCAATCTTCACCATAACTCAAAAAATACAAGGAGTTAGGAGGACTTATTTACCTTTTTGGAAAGGGGAAGAAATTATCTATCTATTGAAGCCATTTCCAGAATCTTTTGAGTGCTCAAAATGTGTGAAAATTTAATTTGAAGCACAAGGAAGGAAAGGATGAAGGAAAATTAGCCAAAATAAGCAGGGGCTCATTTTGGATAACAATTTTGGCAACTCAGAGGGGTCATCTGCCTGCTAGATGAATGATCAGTGGCCTTTGTTACATCCATTGGGCATGGAGTCAAGCTTGATAAACTGATTCTGATCTGAACTCTAAAATTCTGACCTCTGAGTCACTTGGAAACCCACTGAAACTTGAAATTGATCTTCACCAAAATGCCACTGAAATGGACTGTGCAAGAGCAATACAACAACACCAAAAACTATGTACAAACTGAAAATCATACATGCTCCAAATGGAACATGCAGAGTGTGCAAAAGCACTTCTTCTGCTGAAAACAAACCTACCTACACTACTCTAACCAAGAGCAAAGGGAGCTCAAACAAATCGTGCAACTGACAGGGAGAAATAGCTTCCCTTCCTCAAAAATGGTAGCCATGCAACTGATTTGGCACTAAACATGGCTAGTTGGATGAGTGAAAAACTAACTACAAGCTGATCTTCCACCCAAATCACCAAAGTATCAACTGAAGACAAAAACAATACCTCTTTTAGTTGCTCTACATTTGGATTGAAAAGGTATGACAGCTGATCCTTGGCACTTTGCATATCATCCTCATGCTTAGAGGCAAACATGACTAGTTGTGGCTTCTCCTTTGGCTCCAATGAAGCCAAATACCTGATTGGGCAAGGTCTTATCCATTTTATATGCCCATAGCTCTGATTTTCCACTCCAAAAATGGAATCATCTTGTAGACCTCTTTGGGTGAATGGCAAGGAAGGAATGGTGGAACTCTTCTGTTGTTTCTCTTCTTCCTCCTGTGAAGAGCATGGAAGGTTTGAGTCTCCCAAACTAGATTCCAAAAGGCTGCTATAAAGTGCAGACTGCTGCAAATGAATGCTCTCCTCCATGACAACAGGCTCAAGTGTTTGGAATGTGGATGATGAAGGAGAAAATGGTGTGATTTCAACCGGTTCCTCTCCATCAAAATAGTCCTCCAAATCAGACAAGTACTCTACTTCATTGTTGTCCTACTACAAATGTTCAACCTCTTCCATGGTGTCTTTTTGACCAGCAACTTGTTCACCATGTTTTCTCTCATCTTCAATCATTGAGTTTGAAAGATCAAACTCTTCTTCAACACTAGAACTCGAGGGAGATGAAGTAGAAGGAAGAACTGAAGGTTCTTTTATAGCCTGTTTCGTGCTTGAAGCTTTTGGATCTGCATTTCTCTCCTCCATAGCTGGAAAGCACTCCTCTTCTTTTTGCAGCTCTTCATCTTTGATTGCAACATCCACTTGCTCCTTTCCAATGGGAATTTGAGCTGATTTTCTTTCCTCTTCCATGGTTGATTGTGCAACTTCTATTGGATCAACATCTTCTTCTAGCAGAGTGCCAACATGGACACTACACTCTAAGCAACTTGATGACTGATCTTCTTGCTTCTCTACTGCTATAAAATCAGCCTTGGCCACCACTTGTTCTTCAACCTTTACCTCCTCTGTAGGCTTAACCAACAAGGGGATCTTTGTAAACCCAAATTTAGCAGCCCAACTCATTAGATTGTCTAGTATTTCTTTTCTGTTGGGCTCCTCTTCTTGTTGTCCTTGATTGGATTCTTGAGTATCTTCCCAACATGGACTTGGGAAAGTAAGAGGAGTGGTAGGTTGGGGTTCAACCAGCTTTGCAATTGTTTGTGGTGGGGAGGGAGGTGGAACTTCTTGTTTGTTCGAGGGGATGACTGTTTGGAAGGGAAAAGGGTAGAAGAACTAAATGGGATGGAAGACTAGGGGATGGAGAAATGGAACCAACATTTGGAGTAGCATGGGCTGGATTTGGAATTTGGCATTCAAAATGAGATGGTGCTACTTGAGGAATGGAAAGAGAAAAACTAGATGATGGTGTAGAACTTACCCATTGACAAGGTTTCTCAACACCAAATTCATAGGCCCCTATCTCTTCAGTCCATTGTGCAAGTTGGGGAGAATCTCCACCATGAAGTCCAGCTTCTCCTGAGGGCTGAAGTGTCTTGGAAAAGGGCCAACCCATGGACAAGGTGCCCTACAACCAATTCTGAAAGCCTTCATTTGAGTTGTTGCTCTTGATTGCACCATGCCAATCTCCATTTTTGGATCTTCTCCAATAGACCAACATCTTGCATTTGATTGTCTTCATTGTTGGCATACCCCTGCTCTTGGAAAGCTCCATAGCCAAACTGATTTTGACATTGCTGCTCATAGGAGTAAACATGTTGATCTTGAATTTGCTCAAAATGCTGATTTGAAGGAGTTGTAAAGCACATTGGAGGTGGAATGTACTACTACTATTGTGAATGTGAATTCCATGATGGAAATGAAGTCATGATTGCACAACTTCATGGAATGATGGAAAATAATGAAAGATATGGAAAGAAGAGTGAATGGAAATGGATGGAAAATATGCAACTCAGAGAATGAGTTATTTACCGATGGAGTCACCAGATGTGCAAACTATTGCTTCTTAAAAACTTGGAAATTGTAACAAGTGCACATCAATCTTGTTGCAATGAAGTGAAGACCTCTAAGGTCCCACTGGGCATGCCAAAACTATTAGTGTGAAATCACAGCACCCCCAAATGAATTCTAAAAAGTTACTTTTCTAAGGTAGAATCATCTGGTGTGATTGCATAACATTGAACTTTCCCCAAGGTGTGGGACCTTGCAAAAGTGGGAAAGCTCTCTAGAGAAGGACGGTTCCTCTTCCTAAACTACCCGCCACAAGCTATTCTAATGTAGGCAAGCTAATCTAATCCTAATATAACTTCCAAGGAGATAAGGAGAGAAAAAAACTAGAAAAAAACATATCCTACACTAAAACGGTGATACACCGAGAGAGGAAAATATTGATCATCTATCAAAATGGCCATGGAAACAAAGAGAGGTGAGGTGATCAATGGAGAGGATGGACAACAACGTCACAGACTAAATGTTAGATTCACACGAACTCCATTTTCAATCCCCAAGAACACAGCTCCTAGATCTGCAAATGAAACGTCCAAAACATGCACAGAATACTCCAGAACGATGAGATGCAAGAGTATGCAATGAAAACAAGCAAAGGATGGACAAATGCATCACAAAACGAGTTTTATTGCTTCAGAAATTTACACAGAACATCATACATAAGCAAGAGGAAAAAAATTCCATTTACAGAGAAAGGGAGGAGATTCAAACTCCATTTCGACCTTGGGAAGAAAATAAAGGGGAGGCAGAGAAGAAGAATGAAAAACAACCTTGAAAAATGATGCCTCTGTTACATTATATAGCAAAATGCGAGAAGGAAGGGAAAAACGTGGGATTTTCTCTAACCACTTTTCAAAATGCATTTTAATTCTTCATCTATTGATGGGCTCGATGCAAAAGCTCATATTTCCATGCATCTACTTCACAGACCAAATAAAATGACCCATACTTCATTAAATCTGGTGGTTGGAACTGGTTTTTTGTCTTTTCCATGCCAAAACACATTTTGCAAAATTTCTCCCCCAAATATTCACCAAAATCCAAAATTGAAGTGTCCATCATGTAGAGGATTTTGACATCTTTCCATTGATACCAAAATCATGAAAATCTGAGCTCTGGATCGAAAGATATGGCCCTCTGAAGATTTAGGGCAAAACAAGGCAAAATTAGGGCAAAAATCATGTCTACGGGCCAAAATTTGACCTTTTTACCCTTTTCACAAAATTGGAAAATCTTCCAAAAATCCTCCGCAACCCTGCCGCTTTGATGACACGATGGCACTTTAAATTTGGTCCGCAGGTCTTCCTTGGCAAATTTTCCCTCCAATCTCCACGAGCCATAACTCAAAAAATACAAGGAGTTAGGAGGACTTCTTTACCTTTCTGGAAAGGGGAAGAAATTATCTATCTGTTGAATCCATTTCCATAATATTTTGAGTGCTTGAAATGTGTGAAAATTGAATTTGAAGCACAAGGAAGGAAAGGATGAAGGCAAATTAGCCAAAATAAGTAGGGGCTCATTTTGGGATAACAAGATTCACGTGTCTTCCATATTGTTGGAAGAACATGTGCTCAACGGAAGGATGGAAGAGAAAAAGATATCATGCAAACTTCATTGAGGATCTGCTTCAAACATAGGGATTAGTATGGAAAACCATGTGGCGTTCCAAAGAAGAGTAGATCAAACATATGCCTTGAAGCCAAATTCAACACAACAAACATAAACTCATGGAAAATAAACCAATTATTATTCTTGCATTGACCAATATGGATGCTCTCCAGATATGTCCCACAACTATAAATTAGTGCTAAACAGGAATATATACAATGATAAATGATATTATGCCCAAAATACTGTTCCAAGAATGAGTTGATAGAATTTGATCCTCAATGAACCTAAATACAGATCAAGTGTGATATGAAGACCAAATGAAGATGGGACTGTCACAGATCTGATAGAAGAGAAAATCATAATATAAAAATTAAGATTTCCATTGCTTTGAGGATTAGAAGATCGTTGTCCCTCCAAAAATTAGCATGCCATACTAAAACATATCACGCCTGCTCTGATACAAAATCAAGAGCATACAAAATATTTACAGATAAATTACATCACACAAAAATATGTATGATATTTAAATTTTTCCAATAATATTTCAAACTACATATAACCTTTTATATAGGAAATAAATTTCCTAAAATATAGGAAGCCAATTAAGGCTCCTATAACCACTCACCTAAACTATAGGAGTTGTTTTAACAACTCGTAACAACTCCAAAACTAATTGATTTATACAATACAACTAACGTGAGTTTTTATAATAACAACTCACATATAAATAATATACACCACAAAAATATAATTTCACCCACTAAATAATGTTTACACTAGTAATATTCCTAACATTCAGCCCCTTAGTGTGAACATTATTAGTAGCTAATATTCCTAACACAACATTCATCTATTACGGGTTTTATTGTTTTATTTTGTACTTAACACTTTTTCATTACTTGGCTATACACGCTTTTGACATACTTGGTTATCTTTCTGACATGCTAATGGGTGTTTCATGTGTAACAATTATTTGTATGATTACTTTCTTCCATGGTTGTTTGTTTGCTTTCCTTCTATTTCTTGTGTATCATTTTCTCTTGTATGCGGGAATCACCCTTTGTTTGGTGTGCACTCTTGTTTTTGTATGCAGCCATTGTGGCCTTTAGTATCTTGCGAAATCTTGAGTGATGTCCCATGTTTGTAACCTACCTTGGTGGTCTATGATTGTCTTCTTGTGAGTTTACTTGCATTCCAGCTTATGCATTGTTTGCAAGTAACGTAACGCATGAAATTGTCTTTACATGCATACTTGTTCGTACTAACACTTGTTTCTAGCCACTTGTTTATGTACACCTTGGATTTTACCAAGCGCATTTCCCTTCCCTTTGTAGGGAAAATTCATGTGGTTGGTCCTCTTTTGGGGCCGCATTCTCCTATCAGTGACATTGCATGCACTCCCAAAGAGGGGGGCATCATCTAGGGTTTTACGCATTACACAATGCTCTCTACCGGTACAATTCAGTCTAGTTTTCCATCCTTGACATTATGGGTTATACAACAGTGTGTTTAGAATAGTCTATGAACCCCGTACACAATTTATTTTATAGGAAATGGTTTTCCTTATCATTTTGGGGAGTAGTTATAGGTTAGAGGATATAACGGATTTACTCTCTACACTAATTTAGCCGGTAGCGCTGGATCGCCAAAAAAAATAGTAAGTACAGGACATCCCAAAAATCTTGGAGTACGGGATATCCTCTCTACACCCTTTTTCTCATCAAGGATAAGGTGGACATGTTCCTTTTACTTTTTCATACTTCCATTTACAATATTTCATATGTTTTTGACATCTATACATGTGTATTTGACTACTTGATAGTCTTCTCCTTGTAGGTCCATTTGTATGATGAGTAAGCAATCAAAAAAAGCAATTAGAATAAGAGTGTCAATAACAACATTCTGTGGTAGCACACACCTCATACTAACATCCAGCACATTACACACATTGGAAATTACACACGCATTTCCACCCTAGGTTCACTCTCACCACTTTTTACACTTTTGCATCTTTAGCTTCCATGCTCCACTATTTTCTCATTCCATACTTTGTCTAGTACATCGACACGCTTTCTACATCACTCTACATGGGAATCGGTATGCGTCTTTGGCTACTTTATATTACGAGCGTTCTACTCACCAATATACAAAGTGGTGGAAAATGTAGACACAAAATCACGTAGTGTAGGCATTATTTAGTCCCAGTCTCATACTACTATTCATATGGTTTTGAGTGAAGAGGATGAAGAAAGAGCAGGTCCGAAGGGAGAAAAGAAATGAATTCCAAAGCAGAAAGGTCAGAAGGTTTATGTTTTGGGATTGGTAGTAAACAGAGCCAAACCTACTTGCATAAACGAGCAAAGCAATACTGATGATAAATAAATGACAATAAAATGTAAGCATCCAATGAATAAACACACAGATCTAACGTAAGAAAGATCTAATGCACATAACACATGTATTCAGCACAAAGTCTAAATATTGTATTAATATTTTCCTTCTGTTACAAAAAGCTCAAAGTCTTTTCTCCTCACTTCTATTTTTCATCTGAAAGATATTCATCCATCCATAATACAACAAGTATTGGGGTATTTATAGAAGAAGAAGAGAAAAGAAGGCAAAAAGGAGCCAACAACTTATCTACAAAGATATTTACAAAATATCTAAAAGTCATGTTGACTTTTTACAACTTGATGGATGACATCATCCCATGATGCAACATGGATGATGTCATCATTCAGATCAACATACTTCAGATATTCTCAAAAGAAAGCCAAGAAGAGAGAGAGAGAGAAGAAGAAGAAGAAGAAGAAGAAGCTACTCGTCATCATCATCATCCCGCGCCGAAAGGGGGTGGACTGCTTTTGTTGTTGCTCAGTGACGAGATATGGAATCGAGAGCGGTATTCCATAAACTTGTTGATCATCGGGCCCTAGCTGATCCTCGGGAAGGATCCTCAGTGCCTATCACCGATCACCTCACAAGTTTCCCGCTCATCTATGTGAGTTTCTGGGAGCTTGAATAGTCTTTTTCCGCTTCAATGAGTAACCCAATGAAGTCTCTACAGCCAAGGTGTTGTTGATAGACTCACACAAAAAGTGACCTCTCGCCCCATCCTCGAGAAACGATCTCTTTAAAGATCCGGTGGTTTCATCACCTTTTCTTAAAGTGAAGGAAGGAGTAAGTAACCCCGCGACATGTTAAGAACGATCCGCTCCATTTGATGCATCGCGCCCGTGGCTTCTTCCTTCACTTTGTCAATCTTTTCTAAGACAAATTCCAGCTGATCCACCCGGTAGTCCAAAGTGGACATGATTTTGTTGAGGGCCCCGGATGGCCAAGACGCCGAACTTAACCAGATCTTCGACTCAACAAATAACATTTGTCGGAAGGTCTCGTGCAGCAGCTTCTAGCATGTTCCAAATTTCTTCCGATATGGGCCCCGCTAACGCTGAGCTCTTTATTCACCTTTTATTGATGTTCAAATACAAGTTAGAGAACTCGACGATTACTTTTTCACTGTTTTGAGGATTTGCCCTCCAAGTGGAAACGGCCATACCCTCGCTCGCCGATCTTTGCGTACTCATTAATTTTCTCCTACCGAGAAGCTCAAAGTCTCAAGCAGCAGTGGGAGGCGCACTACCCATCTTCTCGTAAGGCTTGAGCAGATATTTGTTTTGCTCTTTCAATTGCCTTTTCTCTTCTTTTCGTCTCTCAAGCTTCTTGCAGAGGGCGTCAACCGCAGAAAGGGCTTCCCCCAAGGCTTTCGAAGATGTCCCCATCAGGTGACTGGGTCACAGTGAAAATCTGTCGAGAGACAGATCCTTTTTCTCCTTGAGGGATTGGGGTACGCGATCTCCATAACCCTCTCTCCCGCAAAGACTTCGAGAGAAGCGTGTGACGGGCTTCGCTTCTTTTCCCCTTTAGATGGGATTACGTAAAAAGTCCATCGAGCGATGGGAACTTTCCTCTTTTGCTGACTTAGCTGCTGGGAGATCCAGGCTGGACCTATGGGAGAAGGGCCGGAAATGGAAAAGGGGGCAGCTACAGTAGTGGAGGGGAAAAACGTGGAGACACGTGGAGGCGGCATGGAGAGAATAGCCAAGAAGTGCCCACGGAGGAAGGGAAACTGTGAGCTATGGAAGACATAGGAAGGGAAGGGAGCTCAGAGATGAGGGAAGAAATGGAGGAGGAAAGATCCGCAAGGGAAGAGAAGATAGACGAAGAAGCGGGGGGAGGAGTAGAAGAAGGGGGAGAGGACACGACCAAAGGAATGGCCGCTTGAGTCACTCGAGGAGGGGAAGGAAGGGAAGAAGAAGGGATAGAAGGGACCTCGGTTGCTGTAGTAATGCCGACATCCTGAGTGGATGGGCCTATTGGAACATCCTCTTCTCGCTTTTTTCTCCGGCGGCCGAGTTATAACCTGTCGGTGCCGTGGAAGGAGGACTCGCTGGAGCTTCTTCCTGAGTGGTGCTGGATTCACCCTCTATGCCTTTGCCCTTGCCTTTAGGCTGCTGTTTGGATCGAGGAGGTGCGTTACCCAATGGGGAGGTTGTGAAATCAACCCCGAGGTAGATTAACCCGTTCATCCGCACCAATGCTCGTCTCGCAGCAGAGTCTCCTCGATCCTCTCCTCAATCGCTGAGGTGCCTTAGTTCTATCAATGGCCGGAAAAGGCCAATTGTCCCCATCCGTGTTAGTATATACTTGGTCTATTTCATCTTCCGTAGTCTGGAAGCCTTTGGGGACAATTGCTACCCCATATTGGATGATTTCTGCCAAGGCTAAGCGAGAATGATCCTTTCTCCCGAGCTCAACCTCATGGATGATGTCCGATGTAGATGTCCTCGATCCGAGGGACATGGATCGATCGAGCTTTGCCCTCGCATAGACAATTCCTCGGGTCAAGGTAGGCCTGGCCGGGAAATCATGTCTCAAATTAAGCAGCTCCACCTCGCGAACATGTCCTTTGCCTCAGGGTGGGTAAGGCATGTATATCGCCTACCGTGAGGGGGAAAGGAGTTCCACCCTTCTTTCTTTTCGAGGCACTTCTCGTGATATGTGAATCAGCCGCTCTTGACAGCCTCCAAAGAAAATCAGCTTGGGCCCAAAGATACCTCGGCAGCCTGGGTCGGCTCTCCCAAGAAGTCAGTCCCCTCGATAGGTGAATGTGGGAAATCAAAGAACAGGCCCCCATTTCTCAAGAAATGCTGCCACTATGCTTTTGGTCGTACGACCGTAAGTCATATTTGGCCTCAACAGTAGATGATGTGATAGAAAACACATCATTAATCTTTGTGAATCGAGAGATGCTATTCTCCACCTCACCTTCGGGTAGTACTCATATATTTTGACCTGGGGCCAAACTCCACTTCGCATCAGGCCTGGGTAGTCTCTCTCTCGATGCAGCAAAGATGAGACAACATAGGAGTTCATGTAGAATCTTCCCATTGTAAGAAATTGTTGAAGCCGCTCGAGATTGTGCGCTTTATTATTTCTCCCCCAAAGAAAAGCGCTGATCGGGCATATTCTTGTTCATGGTCTCTAAGTACCGCAAAGATCCATTTATGGAAAAAGTGGGCGCGTCAGAAGCCCAAAACACTCGCTCAGAATGTGATGGTGTCGCCGAGCTCCTCTCGAGAAGTCACCGCGGTGGATGGTTTGAGGCCATCGGGTCACCACCTTTTTATTTTTAAATAGACCTCGCTCATCACCGCATACACCGATCTTCGTTATCATCCCGTGCCTTAATACAATCCTTCTACCGACGGCCACAAAGTGCCGGTGATGAGGGATGCCGAGTATTATTTCAAGTGGCGGGCAAGTGAGGTTAATGACGACCTCGCCTTGTCATTTACGACACACCTCAGTGTCCTCACAGAAGCACCGGGCACCACCATCATGAATTCATTGTCGATGGTGCCGACCGGGATTCCTCCGGGGCGTGTAGGGCACCGCCCATCGCCTTGTCCATCCATGGACTTCTCGTTACCTTCTCGAGTTCTGACCTGCAATTCCTCCATATCAATGTGACCCAACTCGAGTCCCCGATATCTAGGTCGCATTCGCCCGGGAGTCGTGCATCTCGACTCTCTCGATACTTGTATTTCATCTCTTCTTCTCGTAAGTTTGGCCTTGCCTTTCGATTTGGTAGGTCTCCCGCTTGATGTACATATGTTCTTTCGAGCTTAGTTGTTGATCTCGCACGAAGAAGAAGCGAGACCCAATCCAAAAAGGTCAGTATTAGCCATTTGATCTTCCATCAAATGTTAATAAAGAAAGAGTTAGTGATTTTGAGGCTCAGTACAGGCACAGGCGCATGAAAGCCAGCAATATAGGTGGCTAAATAGGTAAGGCGCACAGTAAAAAGGTGTCAGTAAAGGTTAAATCAGCGCCAAAGGCGCATGGCGCATGGATACCGCAGGTATACATTTTGTAAAGGGCGCATGGAGACATCGTGTTACATGGAGATGTGGATGCGCCAAAGGCGCATAGATTTTTCATGTTGCATGGGGATTTGGTGCGCCCTTTGGCGCATGTATGGTTTGTGTAACAGGAACTTTTCGTGCGCCAAAGGCAACATGGCAAGCAGCACACTGAGAGGTTTACACAACATGATGTTTTTTAGAACAAGGAAAGCACCCGCGCTTCAAACTTTGTACTTAGCGCGATTAAGCCGATGTCACATGTTGCAAATGCAGGGTGCGCCAAGGAGGTGCATGTATACGTGATGTAACAAATAAGGTTGAGGCGCCTAAGGAGGGCGTAAGGCTAGCGCTCAGCAGATGTGAAGGAGGCGCGCCTGAGGGCGAAAGTTCTTAATGCAACAGTATGATGGGTGCGCCATCAAGCGCAGATTTTGATCATGTCATGCAGGGGACAGATGATGCGCCAAAGGAGAAAAGAAAAAAAGTTTTTTTTTGAGCTTTAGATTATCCTCGTAGGGGTTTTTTACATGGTTTAGCTTCTTTTCTCATTTCTTTTCAAGGTCATTTGGGTAATAAAATGGTTTAATCAAAAGGGATTTACACCATGCTTTTAGAATAACTTCCTCTACCAAAGCAGATCCGGAAAGAGGAGGAAAATATGGAAAGACAAAGCAAGGGGGGGCCGATCAATATTTCATTTCCAAAACCAAAACCAACAAGCATACAAAGAACCAAAAACGCCAAACACATGAAAGAGATAAGAACCTCTTACCGATAAATAGTGAAAATCGTGCAAACGGGTCCACAACGCTTGAAAACGACAAGGCAGGTGGAGCCGACAGTGTCGAGAATAAAAACGTGATGCTCTGAGATAATGACATTTGCAGTGCAGCACAAAACATATATATATATATGTGAGTCGTAATAAATGCGCCACCAACTCAGAAGGGCGCATGAAAATTACCACGACATAGAAAGCATGCGCCTTTTCGCACCAAAGCATTTGCCAAAGATGGAACTAAGTGCGCCTTTGGCGCACCAAAAGTGGTGTCGACATGATATTATGTGCGCCTGTGGCGCACCAAAAGGAGGCGCAACAAAAGGTGTGCTAACACGAAGGCGCATGCGCCTTGGCGCACGCAGGGAAGACTTAACATATCAAGGCGCACCAAAAGATGTGTTGACACAGGAAAATACGCGCCAAAGGTTTTAAAGGGGGCGCACCAAAAAGTGATGTTACATAGCAATTCCATGCGCCCAACCAAAAAGACCAAAAATGACTAAGTTCGGAAAACCAGATTTCCTAAAAGGGATTTTGCAACGTTCCGAACGCAAGGGATCCCTAATGAGGGATCGAACAAAATTTTCGGTATGGTTATCGGTAAAATTGCCCTTGTCAATTTTACGGGATAACAGCTGGCTCTTTCTGGGGACTATCCCTGAGCAAACTTGGGGGTAGAGAATCCCAGATCTCATGTGCCTATCCATTGGGTAACAGAGTCAAAAACAAGGGCGACCGGAGGGAGAGCAAAAAGAAACACACAACAAACCGAAAGCAAACACACGACGAAAACAAACACACAACCAAAGAAAACTGTACAAAGAAGAGAGCAAGCTCTACTTCTTGAAAATTTTCAGGTGTTGCCCGCTATAAGGAAGCGGGAGCTCGGTTCCATCCAGATATGAGAGATAGAAACTATTCTCTCCATTGAGCTGCTTGATCTTGAAGGGCCCTCTCCACAGGGAATCAAACTTTCCGTGCATGCCCTTTGGCTCTCTTCGCTTGTCCCACAGAAGGACGAGGTCTCCCACTTGAAAATCCTTTGCTTTGATTTTTTATCGAATAATCTCTTGACTTGATTCTGATGTTCGGTGATCCTGTCGACCACTCTTACTCTCTTTTCTTCGAGCTCTGTCAGATACATGATTCTCTTTTCAAGAGAATTTTGGAAAGTTTCATCTTCGATAGCTCGTGCCAAGCGCAGAGCAGGAAGTTCAGCAGAAATGGGAAGCTCGGCATCAGTGCCATATAACACTTGAAAAGGTGACATGCCGAGAGACCTCTTGGGAGTAATACGATCGGCCCACAAAGCATCATACAAAGACTTGTGCCACATTCGCTGATTCTCATCCACTAACTTTCGTATGATGGTCACCAAGTTCTTGTTACTGGATTCCGCCTGACCATTTCCCTGAGGGTAATAATCTGAGGCGTGAGCCAAAGTTATTCCGTATTCATAGAAAAAGCCAATAACTTCCCGTGAGGAGAAGTTAGAAGCATTATCAGCAATAATTTTGTTTGGAACGCCAAACCTGACAATGATATTTTCTTTAATGAAATTACAAACCACCTCAGAAGTGGCATGCTTGACAGGTATGGCTTCCACCCACTTGGTGAAGTAATCCGTCAGTAAGGACATAGTTATGTCCGCACTCGATCGAGGATTGAGTGCACCAATAAAATCAATTCCCATTGCTCAATGGTTCGTTGACAATGACAGGCCTAAGGGGAAAAGCAACCAACTTGGGCTTGCCGACGAATTACTGGCAAGGTTCACACTTTGCCACCCAGTGGTCAGATTCGAAGAGCGCCGCCAATAGTACTGGCTCGATGATCTTATGTGCTATCACGGAGGAAGAGAAATGACCCCACAGCTGAATTATGAAAACTTTCGAGTAACTTTACCTGTTGTGGTTTGTCAACACATCGCAAAAAGACGCCATCTATCCCACGTTTATATAAACCGTCATCCCATATGACATATTTAGCTGCTCTGAGCTTTATAGTGCGCTTCTCCTTTATAGTTAGGTGCATTGGGCATTCGCCGTAGGTGAGGAAGAAAGCGATATCGAATACCATTCATCACTAGTCGCAACAACAAATAGACCAGAGGCAAAGTGAATCGGGTTTTTCCAAATGATCCTCGTGCTTCATCTGTAGTCACCCCTTCATCATGGTTTTTCTCAATCTTTGTTTTCAGCCATAAGTCGACATAGGCCCTCGCCCCTTACCAGCCTGGTTGGTTTAATATCCAGTCATACTCCCGACCTTGCGATCCAATTTCCTCGCAAGCTTCCTAACTCCCGTTGAGTTAGAATTGATTTCACCGCCGTGTCGTGACCAAAGACCACCGTATGAGAGTTTAGAATGTAATACCTGAAATTCTTCACCGCTTTGACAACGGCGAAGGCATGCTTTTCCAAATGAGACATTTTTAGTTCGTGAGGCTTGAGAGGGGAGAGCTCATGAACGCAATCGAGATTCAACATCCTCCGAATTCTTTTGCATCAAGATTGCATGACACAATTATGCTCGGGATGCGTAACTATACATGATGAAGTCCTTGAGAAATCGGGACATACCAGACCGGTGCATGAGCAACTAAGCTTTTATTTCTTCAAACGACCTTTTCCCTTCTTCGCTCCATCTCGAAAGTTGGTGACCCTTCATCATGTTCAATATGTGACGAGTCTTTTCAAGAAAGTCAGAACAAAACGCCCGAGAAAGTTCACCTTTCCAAAGAAAGAATGAACACCAGTCTTGCTTATAGGTAGAGTAAGGCTTTGAATAGCCTTAACTCTTTTGGTATCTATCTTTGTTCCTTCTTTGCTAACCACATGCCCTAGCAACTTTCCTTCCGTGACTCCAAAAACAGACTTTTTTGGGTTTAGGAAATCCCATGTTCTCGGCACTGCCAATACTTGCTCCAAATGATCACAATGATCATTTCGTTGTTTAGAGAACACGGTTAAGTCATCTAGATAAACCACAATGACTTTCCCCATCATACCTTTGAATGCAAAGTCCATGGCCCACTGAAAAGTGGCGCCAGCATTAGTTAGGCCAAAAGGCATCCTCGCAGTAGGCAAATGTACCCTGGAGTAGTGAATGCTGTTTTAAATTGATCTTCAGCGAAACCTCAACTGATTATAGCCCAAAAACCATCAAGCATGGATAAGATCTCCGATCCAGCCATCGCCATAACTTGATCCATTATCTAAGTGGGTAGTTGTCTTTCAAGGAAGCCCGATTCAAATTGCGAAAGTCTACGATATGCGTATCTCGCCATTTTTCTTGCAAGACCGCACAATATTTGCTACCCAAGTACCGTGATGGATAGGAAAGATGATTCTCGCATCCAAAGATCTTCTCGAATTTCAGCCCTGGATAGTACCCGAGATCTTAGGATTATAGTGCCTCTCTTTTCTGCGAAAGGCTTTGACATCTTCTTTCAACGGGATGTCATGCGCAACGCCCTTTGCTTAAAAGACTTTAGATCGGCATAGACCATGCCAATACATCCATATATTTCTTCAAAGAACTTGACAAATTTCCGCTTCTCTTCAGGCGCAACATTTTCCAATGTTCACAAATTGTGGGTGCTCTACCGAACCTATATTGACCGGTTCGGTTTCTGGGGATGAGTCAGGGTCATCTCGCCTCTTCTTTTTCACAAAACGGTCATGCCTGTCGAACAACCGCTCCAGAGAAACCAGGCCCTTTGGAATTTTATTTCCTTTGAGCTGACATATGCCGTCGTTCCCTTCGGATTCATCGCCTTGATCGGTGACTGATTCACGGCAAGTGGAAGTAGATCCTTCAAAGTGCAATTCTTTAAAATTTTCCGCCTTCTCTAGAAAGGCAATGAGTTGATTATCATCGTTGAATACTTGCCAATGCTGAGAATTGTCTGGCACGCTCAGGTGGAAAACCACCTCAATGGTGTATTTGTTTGTTTTCAAACCTGGGTGAGGGAGCATGAGGGATGCTGAAACAGCCAATGAATCGGCCATGTCATTTTGGGCTCTTGGAATGGATTCAATCGAAAAAGCATCAAACTCTTCAATGCTGTCCCATACCGCATTACGGTAATGCCTGAGCCTTTCATTCTTCACTTGGTAAATCCTTTTAACTTGATTCACAACTAGCTCCGCATCATCCTTGCACTTTCGATTCTTAATCCCTTTTCTTTTGCGGCTTGCATGCCAAGTAACAAAGATTCATACTCAGCAGATTATTTGTGTTAAAAACTACAACTTGAAAGAGAGAGGAATGACTTCTTCCTGGGAGATATTAGACGGCTCCGCGCCACATCCGCCGGTCAGCACACCGCCATCGAACCGCAAGGTCCAGATCTTATTAAGATCTCCTTCGAACGAGAACAACCATTTTGTCGACTTTGAGACAAGAAATAGTTCCCATCCCCGATGATTCAAAAAGGATTTGAGCTTTGGGGTCCTCGAGCTAGTAAACTCAAGTACTTCTTTTGTGATTCCGCTCCAAAGTCTCGCATTACACCTTTGACGGAATTCTAGCTTTAGACCACCCATATGAATCTCTCCACCAACTTCACTGCAAAAGCTTCTTCCCAAAGAAAATTCCGTAGGCTACGCGGAATGTCAAAGAACGAGGACCGCCATCTTTACTCTCTTCTCTGGGAATGCCGCAAATGCAAATTACGCGTCTTTGATTTGGCCAATCAACAAACCTACTTGGTTTCCAAGGAATAACATCTGCCAAAAGGCTTGGTAAGAGTGAGGCCCAAAGCATGGGTGACTTTTGCCGGCATGACGTTATCAGAAGCCCCGGAATCAATTATGCAGTTACTCAACTTGTGACCATTGATTAGGAGGGAGAGATAGAAAGGCTCTATCTTGCCTGATGCAGATGTTGAGGCAACATTTATGTGGGATTCAGGGGGAGTGGAAAGGATTCCTTTTGGGGAAACCTGCTTAGATACAACAGCTTGACTTTGAATATACTTGGTCAATCTTACAAGTCGTTTGGGATTTGATCAAGATACTCACTTTCTGACATTTGATCTTGGTCTTTTTTTGCATGATCTATGATATCAAATGCGCCAAGGGTCATGCAAGTTGGTGAAGGAATGAGTCCTCACTTCACGATGGTGGAATAGGATTACCGGTCTTGGTAGGAACATGAGAGGACCGATTTGGAGGAGAGATGGGGGGAAAGGATTTCCTTGTAAAAGATTTGCCAGGGAGTTGAGTAGAAGAGGATTACCTCTTTTAGCAATGATCGAGGCGCGCTTGACACGGCCTTCTCCCGCTGGACACATGGGCAGCAACTTCCGCTTCTTTTCCTCATGAGAGCGGTAAAAACAACGATGACTGTCCGTCTCACTTGATATCCCCTCGGGTACCCTCTTCTTCATCGATTCTTCCTCATCAAATTCCATATACCCGATAGTAGAGTCGCCACTGGTTCACCGACATCTTGATCATCTTCACCCGAGACGAAGGTTCTTCATAATACTCGCTTCTTCTTCTTCGATTTCGCCAGAGCGCTGACCGAGGAGCCTCAAGCGCCAACCACGAGAGCAGGCAGTAAGCGCGCCTTTGTGAAACATTGTTAGGAATGAAATTCCTCCGTGGAATATCCCGGATGAGGAACTCGGGAGGCCTCGGGCCAATCGCTTTAATGCAAGCAAGTCATTCGCCATCTTTTCAAAGGCCGGATCGACAAGTAAGTGGGGCGAAGGGCCCAAAGATTTAGGCTTGATGATTCCTTTTTCAATTCGCCGATATATTATCAAATTATCTTCTATTCGAATGGCAAACGGCTTGGGCAGAATCAAGGTGGCCACTGCTTCAAGGAGCAAGAAACTAACTTTCGAGCTCATAGCGTTTACGAAGAAACACTTTTGATTTTCCTGTGTCGAAGCATGGCAACAGGGACACGATTGATTAATGCATCAACCTAGCGATAAAATCGCGCATGGTTTCATTTGCCTCCTTCTTCAGGTGAGTGATCCATGATAATAATGCAAATACATCTTCTGAAGGTTTGTACCTGTCTTCAAAAGCATCCCGCAAGGTGGCCCAACTCGTAATAGATCCAACTGGCAAATGCTGAAACCATTCAAATCAAGGGCCCTCAGAGAGTTTCCAAAAAGGTGAACCGACACGCCTCGTGAGTTACATCCAGGATACCGCATGACATAATGAATGCAGATATGTGGGAATCCGTGCTTTGATTTCCGCTCCCCCGTCGAATTTGGGAAAATTCTTTCGCTTTCGTGAGGGAGCGCATGAACTGGATGTGGTAAAGCCAAGGACCCATAAGATTTCCCATGGTACCGCCATTTGAAAGGCTGGAAAAAGAACACGGGCTGGAAGCACGGTTCCACTGAGCAGCAAGGCACTACAAAGGGATGTGGATGCCCTTTGCGAAAGATTTTTTCCTCGTGGAGGTGAGACACTCCTGGATGACCGGTTGGCCGAGCTTAGCGTTGAAAAATGTGCCGGTGTCACGCTGAAATTGTGCCTCTGAAGCAAATTGAAAATAGGGTCGACTTCTCCACGAGCTCTCCTACTACGCGTAAAGGGTTCACCCGCCAAAGGTGTGTCTTCCGATCTGCGATTTTGAGCATGATTCAAACTTTCTTTTTGGTTGTACTTGCTGATTTTCTCGCTTTTCCGAAAAACCAAAGAAAGATGTACTTTTCTAAATATTTAAAACTATCCTCTTCGTAAAACCGATCATGTTAATGACAAATAACAGCGAGGATAAAATGGCAGAGAAGATTAGTAAGCTGATTTTCGGATCTAATTTTGACTTTTTTCAAAGGGTTTCAAACTTTTGGTAAACAATCAAAAACTCAGATCTATGGCAAAATACTGATTTTTATAAAAACTCAGCGAACTAAAGGTCTCCAACTAGGCCAGATCTATGGATCTCAGAAGAAAATTTTTCAATTTGAGTCACTTTTGCAAAATTTTGGATTTTTGACAAAATATGCAGATTTGCAAACAGGCAGCAATTTTCTTATTTTTCTGATTTTCTATCCTACCACCATCATAGATCTGATAGATCTATTCGATCCCCAGTGGAGTCGCCAAAAACTGTTGGTCCGAAAATCTGTCGCTTGGGCAGATCTATGGATAAACGAGCCAACAAAGCAGCAGGGCATAGCCCTCTTTCAGTCAAAGAAAGTTAAACTCGGTTTATTGCTATTCTACCAAAGCAGAATCTGCAAGTCTCACAAATTCTCGCCTTCGGGGTTTGGGATCTCATCCCAAAGAGGGGTGTTTCCGATCGTGAAAAGAAAGGAAAGGAAGAGGGGATGAAGAAAGAGCAGTCCGAAGGGAGAAAAGAAATGAATTCCAAAGCAAAGGTCAGAAGGTTTATGTTTTGGGATTGGTAGTAAACAGAGCCAAACCTACTTGCATAAACGAGCAAAGCAATACCGATGATAAATAAATGACAATAAAATGTAAGGATCCAATGTATAAACACACAGATCTGACGTAAGAAAGATCTAATGCACATAACACATGTATTCAGCACAAAGTCTAAATATTGTATTAATATTTTCCTTCTGTTACAAAAAGCTCAAAGTCTTTTCTCCTCACTTCTATTTTTCATCTGAAAGATATTCATCCATCCATAATACAACAAGTATTGGGGTATTTATAGAAGAAGGAGAGAAAAGAAGGCAAAAAGGAGCCAACAACTTATTTACAAAGATATTTACAAAATATCTAAAAGTCATGTTGACTTTTGACAACTTGATGGATGACATCATCCCATGATGCAACATGGATGATGTCATCATTTCAGATCAACATACTTCGTATATTCTCAAAAGAAAGTCAAGAAGAGAGAGAGAGAGAGAAGAAGAAGAAGAAGAAGCTACTCGCCGCCATCCCCGCGGCCGAAAGGGGGTGGACGCTTTTGTTGTTGCTCAGTGACGAGATATGGAATCGAGAGCGTATTCCATAAACTTGTTGATCATCGCCCTAGCTGATCCCGGGAAGGATCCTCAGTGCCTATCATCATCGATCGCCTCACAAGTTTCCCGCTCATCCGTGAGTTTCTGGGAGCTTGAATAGTCTTTTTCCGCTTCAATGAGTAACCCAATGAAGTCTCTGCAGCCAAAGCCAGGTTGCTGATAGACTCACCAAAAGTGACCTCTCGCCCCATCCCTCGAGAAACGATCTCTTTAAAGATCTCGGTGGTTTCATCAGCTTTCCTTAAAGTGAAGGAAGGAGTAAGTAACCCCGCGACATGTTAAGAACGATCCGCTCCATTTGATGCATCGCGTCCAGGCTTCTTCCTTCACTTTGTCAATCTTTTCTAAGACAAATTCCAGCTGATCCACCCGTAGTCCAGAGTGGACATGATTTTGCTGAGGGCCCCGGATGGCCAAAGACGCCGAACTTAACCAGATCTTCGACTCAATAAATAAACATTTGTCGAAGGTCTCGTGGCTGCAGCTCTCAGATGTTCCAGCTTTCTTCCGATATGGGCCCCGCTAACGCTGGAGCTCTTTATTCACCTTATTGATGTTCAAATACAAGTTAGAGAACTCGCGATTACTTTTTCACCGCCTTTGAGGATTTGCTCCTCCAAGCGGAAACGGCCATACCCTCGCTCGCCGATCTTTGCGTACTCATTAATTTTCTCCCGGCCGAGAAGCTCAAGTCTCAAGGCAGCAGCTGTGGGAGGCGCACTACCCATCTTCTCGTAAGGCTTGAGCAGATATTTGTTTTGCTCTTTCAATTGCCTTTTCTCTTCCTTTCGTCTCTCGAAGCTTCTTTGCAGAGGGCGTCAACCGCAGAAAAGGGCTTCCCCCAAGGCTTTCTAAGATGTCCCCATCACTGTGACTGGGGTCACAAAGAAAATCTGCCTGAGACAGATCCTTTTTCTCTCGAGGGATTGGGATACGCGATCTCCATAACCCTCTCTCCCGCAAAGACTTCGAGAGAAGCGTGTGACGGGCTTCGCTTCTTTTCCCCCTTAGATGGGATTACGTAAAAGTCCATCTGAGCGATGGGAACTTTCCTTTTTTTGACGACTTAGTCACTGGGAGATCCAGCCGACCTATGGGAGAAGGGCCGGAAATGGAAAAGGGGGCAGCTACAAGAGGGAGGGGAAAACGTGGAGACACGTGGAGGCGGATGGAGAGAATAGCCAAAGAAGTGCCCATGGAGGAAGGGAAACTCTGCAAATGTGAAAGACATAGGAAGGGAAGGGAGCTCAGAGATGAGGGAAGAAATGGAGGAGGAAAGATCCGCAAGGGAAGAGAAGATAGACGAAGAAGCGGGGGGAGGAGTAGAAGAAGGGGGAGAGGACACGACCAAAGGAATGGCCGCTTGAGTCACTCGAGGAGGGGAAGGAAGGGAAGAAGAAGGGATAGAAGGGACCTCGGTTGTTGTAGCAATGCCGACATCCTGAGTGGATGGGCCTATTGGAACATCCTCTTCTACTTCTTTTCTCGGCGGCCGAGTTATAACCTGTTCGGGTGCCATGGAAGGAGGACTCACTGAGCTTCTTCCTGAGTGGTGCTGGATTCACCCTCTATGCCTTTGCCCTTGCCTTTAGGCTGCTGTTTGGATCGAGGAGGTGCGTTACCCAATGGGGAGGTTGTGAAATCAACCCCGAGGTAGATTAACCCGTTCATCCGGCACCAATGCTCTGTCCTGCGCAGAGTCTCCTTGATCCTCTCCTCAATCGTCTGAGGTGCCTTAGTTCTATCAATGGCCGGAAAAGGCCAATTGTCCCCATCCGTGTTAGTATATACTTGGTCTATTTCATCTTCCGTAGTCTGGAAGCCTTTGGGGACAATTGCTACCCCATATTGGATGATTTCTGCCAAGGCTAAGCGAGAATGATCCTTTCTCCTGAGCTCAACCTCATGGATGATGTCGATGTAGATGTCCTCGATCTGAGGGACATGGATCGATCGAGCTTTGCCCTCGCGACAATTCCTCGGGTCAAGGTAGGCCTCGGCCGGGAAATCATGTCTCAAATTAAGCAGCTCCACTCGCGAACATGTCCTTTGCCTTAGTGGTGGGTAAGGCATGTATATCGGCCTACTGTGAGGGGGAAAGGAGTTCCACCCTTCTTTCTTTTGAGGCACTTCTCGTGATATGTGATCAGCTGTCTTGACAGCTCCAAAAAATCAGCTTAGGCCCAAAGATACCTCTGCGCAAACTGGGTCGGCTCTCCCAAGAAGTCAGGCCGCCCTCGATAGGTGAATGTGGGAAATCAAGGTGAACAGGGCCCCCATTTCTCAAGAATGCCACTATGCTTTTGGTCGTATGACCGTAAGTCATATTTGGCCTCAATGTGCAGATGATGTGATAGAAAAACACATCATTAATCTGTGTGAATCGAGAGATGCTATTCTCCACCTCACCTTCGGTAGACTCATATATTTTGACCTGAGGCCAAACTCCACTTCGCATCGCCCGGTAGTCTCTCTCTCGATGCCGCAAAGATGACAAACATAGGAGTTCATGTAGAATCTTCCCGTTGTAAGAAGAATTGTTGCCGCTCGAGATTGTGGCCGCTTATTATTTCTCCCCAAAGAAAAGCGCTGATCGGGCATATTCTTGTTCATGGTCTCTAAGTACCGCAAAGATCCATTTATGGAAAAAGTGGGCGTCAGAAGCCCAAACCCTCGCTCAGAATGTGATGGTGTCGCCGAGCTCCTCCGAGAAGTCACCGCGGTGGATGGTTTGAGGCCATCGGTCACCACCTTTTTATTCTTCAAATAGACCTCGCTCATCACCGCATGCACACCGATCTTCGTTATCATCCTGTGCCTTAATACAATCCTCTCGGCCGACGGCCACAAAGTGCCTGGTGATGAGGGATGCCGAGTATTATTTCAAGTGGCGGGCAAGTGAGGTTAATGACGACCTCGCCTTGTCATTTACGACACACCTCAGGTCCTTGTTGAAGACACCAAGTGACCACCATCATGAATTCATTGTTGATGGCACCGACGGGATTCCTCCAAATGAAGTGTAGGGCACCGCCATTAGCTTGTCCATCCATGGACTTCTCGTTACCTTCTCGAGTTCTCGACCTGCAATTCCTCCATATCAATGTGACCCAACTCGAGTCCCCGATATCTAGGTCGCATTCGCCCGGGAGTCAGCATTCTCTCTCTCGATACTTGTATTTCATCTCTTCTTCTCGTAAGTTTGGCCTTGCCTTTGATTTGGTAGGTCTCCCGCTTGATGTAGACATATGTTCTTTCGAGCTTAGTTGCTGATCTCGCACGAAGAAGAAGCGAGACCCAATCCAAAAAGGTCAGATAGCCATTTGATCTTCCATTGAAATGTTAATGTAAGAAAGAGTTAGTGATTTTGAGGCTCAGGCGCAGGCGCATGAAAGCCGCAGCACTACATGGCTAAATAGGTAAGGCGCATGTAAAAGAGGTGTTGCAAAGGTTAAATCAACGCCAAAGGCGCATGGCGCATGGATACCGCAGGTACATTTTTTGAAAGGGCGCATGGAGACATTGTGTTACATGAGATGATGATGCGCCAAAGGCGCATAGATTTTTCATGTCGCATGGGATTTGGTGCGCCCTTTCGGCGCATGTATGGTTTGTGTAACAGAACTTTTCATGCGCCAAAGGCAACATGGCGGCGCACGAGAGGTTTACACAACATGATGATTTTGCAACGAGGAAAGCACCTGCGCCTTCAAACTTTGTACTTAGCGCAGATTAAGCTGATGTTGCACAGATGCAGGGTGCGCCAAGGAGGCGCATGTATACGTGATGTAACAAATAAGGTTGAGGCGCCTAAGAGGGCGCAAGGCTAGCACTTACAAAGATGTGAAGAGGCGCGCCTGAGGGCGCAAAAGTTCTTAATGCAACAGCATGATGGGTGCGCCATCAAGCACAGATTTTGATCATGTCATGGGGGATGAGATGCGCCAAGGAGAAAAGAAAAACAGTCTCTTTTTAGAGCTTAGATTATTCTCAGAGGGGTCTTTTACATGGTTTAGCTTCTTTTCTCTTTTCTTTTCCAAGGTCATTTGGGTAATAAAATGGTTTAATCAAAAGGGATTTACACCATGCTTTCAGAATAACTTCCTCTACCAGCAGATCTGGAAAGAGGAGGAAGGAATATGGAAAGACAAAGCAAAGGGGGGGCCGATCAATATCTCAATCCCAAAACCAAAACAACAAGCATACAAAGAACCAAAAAATGCCAAACATATGAAAGAGATAAGAACCTCTTACCGGATAAATAGTGAAAATCGTGCAAACGGGTCCACAATGCGTTGAAAACGACGGGGCAGGTGAGCTGACAGGTCAGAGAATAAAAACGTGATGCTCTGGAGATAATGACATTTACAGCATGCAAACACATATATATATATATATGAGTTAGTAATAAATGCGCCACCAACCTCAGTAAAGGGCTCATGAAAATTATGCCACATATAGAAAGCATAAAGCCCTTTGGCGCACTGCAAAAGATGGGAACTATGCATTTGGAAAGCATGCTTACACACCAAAGCATTTGCCAAAGATGTGGAACTAAGCGCACTTTTCGCGCACCAAAAGTGGTGTCGACATGATATTATGTGCGCGCTTTTAAAGGCACACAAAAGGAGGCAACAAACAAAAGATGTGCTAACACGAAGGCGCATGCGCACTGCGCACGCAGGGAAGACTTAACATATCAAGGCGCACCAAAAGATGTGTTGACACAGAAAATACGCGCCAAAGGTTTTAAAGGGGGCACACACCAAAAGTGATGTTACATCTTTCTTTCATCACCATGATTTCTAGTGACATATTGTGCACCCATCAGCAACGAAGCTAGTGCAATGCAACATAAAGCAAAGGTAGGAAATCATCCAGTGACACCTTGAAGGAGGTTTGCAAAGTTAATTCACGGACCAAGGCACCCATATCTTAGACTAGGGTGCCCACATGTGCCCCTGTCCCTCTCCAACCACCCCATTCCACCCTACTATCCTAGATCTTTGCTTTCCGGAGCTTCGTGTGTTCATTCCAAATTCTATTCATCTAGTTTATTTTTCCACACGTCTCGAGGCATAGTCGAATCAACTAAGCTCTTTCTAACTCTCTTTGCATATTAAGATTTCATATTTATACTTATGCAGTTTCTTGGGTCACTCTCCTTGTTTATTTTATGTAGTCTAGTTTTACCCACAAAATCCCAAGGTGCGCTGACACATCACTCATCCAGAACTGAGCGCTCACCCAAAGCACACAAGGGTACCAGGTCCCTCTTTTATGGCAACTTGCTCAAGAAGTTAGCATGATTGTATAAATATTCCAGATCCATAACAGATAATCAAGTATATTGCATAACATAAACTAGATCTAGATCTTAACCATATGCAAGATTAACTCATACCAAAATCAAGATTAACTTTACCATGCATGAACTAGTAATGAAAGGTGTTAGTAATCAATATCCAGGATTCAAAGATCCATTATATTAATTACTAAAAACACGAAGTTGTTTACATACATAGAAGTATCACCATGAGTCATGTGTGCACATATTCCAACAACATAACTCTATTACTAAAAAGTGGTCTTCTAATATTATGCAGATCATATATATATATATATATATATATATATATTTATTACTAAAAAGTGGTCTTCTAATATTATGCGAGATCATATATATATATATATATATATATATATATATATATATATATATATATATATATATATGGTGGGAACTTTCCTTCGCTTCCCATGCATCCCCAAAATAGACTATATGCTAAGAATAGCCATGCGCCACTACAAGCTAAGTACAAAAGCATGCAATCCTTCCTAATAATAGATCTACTATAGTTAACTCTTAGTTTAGATCCTATTATTAGCTCAAAACTCTGCATGTCGCTTGGTCTTCCTTATATCCCAAAATAGCCTTTTCTTGAACTACAAGTCTTCATGTTTCAACCTTATCTTTAAAACCTTGCTTGGTCACAATTCCAATTCTATAATTAGATATACACCCCAAAACTAGCTAAGTATTCAGTCTATCTCCTATGCACATTCCTATCCGACTTGATTGCACAAACCCTATTCTCCTCGTGTGCGCGTCCTTGTGCACTTTTCATTTCCAATGTATCTTGCACACACTAACCCATGATCTTGGGGACTTAGTCATTTTTCATGCTCAACATTACTCCACGCTTTTTCATTTCAACCCCACAGGCTATGGGTAATTTGTCTTATCCTCCACGAATAAAGAATAAAGAATCACATAATTTTAAGGAATAAAAGAATATCTACCATAGCCAAAAATAATTTTACTACTGTGTAAGAAGAATGGGAAAATCCTTATTCAAGGATGCTTTAAAAGACATTCCATCCTTCCATCTCACTATGTTCTTATTTGAACAAATCCCCATCATTTCTTAAATTCTACAAATGTGAGATCTTCACCCTTGGCCTTAAATGTGTCAATCAAATTTCCAACTACTTGCCCATGTTTGTCGGTCGTCCATTGGCCCATTATGCGTTACCTAGGGATACAATTTTTGATCTTATTCTTTAAAGAGGTCCTCAATAAATCAATATCGCCACTCTTATTCTCAACCTCTGCGCAAGGATCTTTTCTCGTTCCTCCCGATTTCCCATAAGTTCACCTCATGAGTGGCAACCAACATGCTTACTACAGATCCCTATCCTCATAGTTGTCATAGAAAACTTTAGACATATGATCCGCTATCTTTACTAACACAAGAAGCTCAGTGTATTGAGTTGTAGTTTCCTCAATATGTTCCTTATCCTTTTTGCTTCGGCGTGTCATACCCTCTTCCGTAGAATCTAGATATAGGGGTTGCTTCTGCATCGTGATCATGCGTGTTAAATCCTCCAAATAGTGGAGAGTTGATTCATACTTATGTGAAGGAGGATCCAGATCCGTGTGCGCTAGTATGATCGAATCTGTGATCAACTCTACCTTTTATATACTTTGCGCAATTTTCCCTTATCCTCCCTCAACTTAACCTTTAACTGTGTAACCATCTTGCTCTTTCCCCTTTATTTCCTTGTCTCTCTCATTAATTTCTTTATTTTTTTATTGTAACTCCTTTTCCAGTGCTTGATCCTGTTATTTCTCCCAAATAATCTGGCATCTACTTCCATTGATACTTTATTCAGTGCATTACACGCTGTTCATCAGTTAACTATTGAGAATCCACTATTGGATTGACCTCCTTAGAGCTCGGTGAAGTGCATGTATCTAGTAACGCTCATGTATTGACTTGAACTCGGGTTCATCAACATGGGCCTCAAATGCCCAAGAAAACATCTTCCTCATTTGCTTTGGAACACACTTTCCCTATTAAATGATGACCAACATAAGAGTTGGTCCATTGGTGCTGTACTCTGGTAATGACTGTGCAATACCTTGTTGGGATCTGCATCATAGGACATAGTAGGTCTCTGATGGGTGGACACACATTTGCCACATTTACGCACACCCTTTGGAAAACCTACCACCAAGCTTGTATCTCCTCCTAGACTCCCACCTTTCTCTTTCTCTTCTTCCTCTTCGGCGCTACACTCCACGTCCTATTCGAACAAGTTCTGTATGAATCCTGCTACTTATTTTTCCACAGTGGTCTCCAACTCTTTTCCTGAAAGGCGTAAAGTCTTATGCATGTTTGTTCCAACTTATTATTTACCGTCCACTTCAACTTCTCTAACTACCTCCGATGGCACTCTCTACTTCTCATCAAACTCGTGCACATCGTACATGGGGGTCTCTTCCCAGGATCTCGTTCTTCCTCCTCCCCCTCTATTTCTTCGTTCTTCAAGCTCTCCATTTCTTTGGAGTCAGTTCTCTAAACTATTGTTGGTTTCTTCTTCACTAGAGACTTGTCTTTTACCTAGAACCTCTTCCTATGAGTATAAGTACTTGTTCCTCGTGCCTATGTCCTTTGTCCCTATAGCCTAGCCTTCATGCGCGCTTGGCTCCTGAATTGTTGTAGGAGTCTCTCCTTTATGTTTCTTCTTTGTTTCCACCTTCTTTCTTCCTACGGGGTCCTCAGGTATACTTACATCATCTTCTAAATATGTGCCTTGTTTAAACTTTGGTCGTAGAAGAATATACACCCTTGTTGTAGTGGCTCCTGCAATCGGTATGGTAATAGGTTTGATCATATGTATGTCATGTGAGACATATCTCTGCATATATGCATGCTTCTACGGATAAACAAGCGTTCTGCACAACTTGCGATGCTCCTGATCCACATTACTTAGATCAAACCTTAACTTCTTTGCCTCTTTATATATGCTTTGTTTTAACTTCATTTTGAGTGTATATGCTTTACAGGTGTTGGAGCGTTGATGCAAGTATACATCTATCACCATGCAAATGGTAAGTCCTCTTGTCATTTTTATTTTAGCATTTATTTTTCGATATCATATCTATATGTACTTGATTCTTTCTTTCATCTTGCAGGTAGTGGGAGCTTAGATGGCGACATTTTTGCACATGGGCATGTTAGGTATAGCTTCTAACTCCCCATTTCAAGAACGCAATACTCAGACTCTCGTTTTACGTCTCTTCATGGCTAAAATGCTTCTCTAAGGGGGAAATATGTATAGATCCAAATTTGCACGTGCTACATTGTTGGAAAACAGTTCAAAGTCCCCAATGATGATTCATATCTTTTCCAAAGGTGTTTGAGCTCCTTAACCTCTTTGCATCTTATATTTGTAGCCTAGTTTACCTTACTTAGCCATTTCCTAGTTTTCTATAGCTTCTGTATCAATTTTTCCTTATTATTTTCCTATAGTAACAAAACCGCCGCCCTATTTAGGTAGTGGTTTTGTAACCACCACCCTACATAGGGCGAAGGCCCTATGTGAATTTTCCTGAACTCTTCATGCATGAATTATACGCGTGTTGATTCACTTCAGTTCACTTTTAGAACAAGTTTCTCAATCATTTTAGCTGATTTTAAGCTTGACTGACTTGTGGAAACCTCCTCTTTCACTCATGATTTGTAATTGACTGTTTATCTTCCCTTTCATGTTTTGATGTGGCACCTAAAGTGTGATAGTGCACTACCTAGCCTACCTTCTTTAAAACCATCACTTCTTCTAAAGAAAATGGCTAGAGATTATTTGTGTATCTTTTTTAGTTGAGCTGCCACAATCTTCCTAGAAACTGCACAACCAAGCTCTGTTCTCTTGCATTGTCTCTCTTCTTCTTTCATTGTAACTAGACTACCATCAAGCTACCATTGTTCTAGCACTTTCTTCTTCCTGCTTCCTGAGCATTCCCAGTTCCTTGGACTCATGTGGACACAAAAGATTGGTAAAGACAACTGAGGGTACAAAGTGTTACCAAAACTAGCATTGCCTTTACAATGTAATTCCAGGTTGGGGGTTATTATTGATTTTTCCTCATTTCTTCATTTATTTCTTAACGTACACATAGTTATCAACTAGAGTAAAATAAATCATTACATTTATTGTAAATAGTTAGACCATTTTCTTCTACAAATCTTTCTTAGGATAGATAGCTTCCTTGCCTATCTTTGTTGATTTGCAAAGGAAGTGATTTTGGAAGAAGCTTTTGCATAGTTTTAAGCATTAAAAATTTGATTCAAAATTAGTCTCTGTTAAATCCCTCTTAAATTCCACCAAGGAAGTTTCAAGGGAAGAAAATCTTATGAGAAGCTTCTAATTCTTCCCGTGACTTTGAGGTGTGTCTGAGGATTTAATTCACATTCATAGTTTAGAGAAGCTTTAATTGTTTAGAATAGATTAGATTTCTTTTGCATAGGTAAACAACTACATCTGGTTGTTTATTTGTTTTAGGATTGGTTAATTAATTTAGAAGCAATTTCTTCATTTCTTCTGTACACACTGTTATTCCAGAAAATACAAAAAGATTAGTTTAAATTAGATTAGATTAGTTAGTTTTTTATTTGTTTATTCATGTTATTTAATTAATATATTTTCAAGTAGATAAATCAAACAAAAAATAGGGAACTTACACTACCCACACTTAGTCTCTAATTCCCCTTTTGATCAATTCAACTACTAGGAACTCACACTACCCGATCTTAGTCCCTGATTCTCCTATAGTTTCCCATCGCACCCTACAATATTCCACATTGGTTGTCCCAACAACCTTGGGAGATCGAGTGTGACTTTAGGTCATGTGTTGATTTTCAATCCTACAAATTTGTGAACCCGACGTGAAGGACTGGTCCCTTCTCATTTTATTTTCTTTCATTGTTATTACATCACCTTTTCATATCTTCCCCTATTTTTGTAGGTATTTTATACCTCCTAGAATATGTTTGGTAGATATTTGGGTGGGCCATTTGGCTTTGATATATATTACACCAATGTTCAACCACAACAATCCCCTTCCTTTTCTGGATGGGATGAAAACTACACAAACAATGTGCAAACCTCCCCTAGCTATGCCTCAAACCCCATTAGTTATGAGAGAATAGAGGAGGTTGATCAACTTTTGAACATGCGATACATTCAGCCCAATGCAAATAACGTGATTATTACACATTGAACTCAATCTTCTCCCAATGATTTCATTTCTACCTTAATGGAAAGGATTAGAGAGCTAGAAAGTGCTAAACCATCACAACCAATTCATGTAGTAGGCGGATCATGGGGTATGTAGTTGATAACAAGGGATACATCTCTACCAATGAGCGTAAAAATGCAACATATTGTGCACAACAAGGTTATCCAGTTCAACCGAGTCCAGTGATCTTCTCACATGATCTGACACACTAGGGATGGGTCCTCATCCTTTCCAAGCTTATCCTACACAAGGGCTAGCCGGAAGTTCTTATCCTACGCAAGGATTTTGGCCTCTAGATTCAATGTATCCCATGTCTTCTACATTAAACATATTATATCTTTTGTGAAGGATTTTGAAACATCCCTGCATAATCACTTCTTTTGAAAATTAGGAGGAAGCAATGATTTTGTTGGGAACCTGTTTTGTAATGTATTTTCAAAAGGATTAATGGAACAACTATTTATTATTCACGGCTTATTAACTTGAGGGAATATTTTGAATCTTGTTCAATTGGGAATTTCTATAAAATTTGTTTGTGCTCCCCTTTAGTAACAATATTTGGCTTCGATGGTATTTATTTAATCATTAATTTCTTTAGCTTAGTTATGGTGTTAAAGTTTGATTTGTTGGACCTGAATCAAGACAATTTTAGATGAGTGAAATTGTTTTATCTTAATAGAAGTGAAAGACTATAAATCCACTTCACAAGAAAACCAAGATTATTCATACCAATTAATATTTTTCCATGTGTCTACTTTTAGATTTATTAGTCAAAACCTCACCAAAGTGTTCTGAAAGTCAAGCTTCTCCCTATTCTAAGATGGTAGTTGTTGACCAAAATAAGCTCACACTTATTTTTGGTCAACTAACACCATTTTCCCCCTTTTGTGCTTCAATCTGAATTTTTACATATTTCAAGCACTTAAGGTCCCCTGAAAGCATTTCCATCAGATAGGAAATTTCTTCCCCTTTCCATAAATATAAAGAAGTCCTTCTAACTCCTCATATTTTGTTGCGGGCCGGTGGGCCTTAGAAGGTTTTTTTGCCAAAAGCGGGCCGACATACCTAGGGAAGACTTTTCGCCATGGGAAGATTAACGACCAAGGCGGGCTGGGAGATATCTTGGCACTTTTCTATTTTTGCAAAAGTGTAATTTGTAATTGCGGTTCCGCGAGCCCACGAGGATCTTTGCGCCAAATGAAGAAAATTCCTAAGCCCTAGAAAGGGACACTTGGCCATGTTTCAAGTCAAAGCGGGAAGGCGGGTCGTCGGAGGAAATTTGAATTTTGGCTTTTTTTTGAAAAAGCGTAAAAGTATAAAAGTAAGTTGCACCTCCGCCGATGCCCAAGGAAACCATGTGTCAGGCCCTTGTTAGTTGTGGGGAAGTGGGTCATTGGGGGAACTTTGGATTTTTTTGCCACTTTCTCAAAAAGCGCAATTCCAATTTTAAGCCCGTGGAGCTTTTTGGCTAAAGTGGATTTCAGGCCTGCGGAAGACTTTTGCACTTTCGTAATTTTTGTGCAAAATGTGCAAATTGTATTTTGGGCCCATGGATCTGTTTTGCAAAGATTGCATTTTTGCCATTTTTGCATGATCTCAATCACGAGAATCTTCAGACGGCCATATCTTTTGACTGGGAGCTCAGATTTGAGCAAGAGAGGACTTTTTGGAAAGGTCTTAACCTCCTCTACACCATGGGAGCATAAAATATTATTTTTCAGGAAGGATTTGGTGGGTGAAATTTAGGAAAATGACTTTCAAGCCATTAATATGGGATTCGATTACTTCAACTACCCAGATTTGATTTGATCCACCATTCTTTCCTTCTCCAACATGCAAAATAGACACAAGGAACCAAAATTGATAGATTGTAGGTGGATTTGTAGGGCATTGATGGTTGGTGGTTGAGCTTTCAGAGAAGAATTTGTTTTTCCTTCTTTCTCTCTTGCCTCTAGTTTTCATCATTTATATATTGTAAAACACTTCTCACTTTTAAAAGGGAGAGATTATGGGATGTGGGGAAACTCTGTCATTTTTTTTTCTCAACTCCATTTGAGTTGTAAGCCTTCTCCTATGCCTGGAAAGCATATTTGTGCCTCTGAGCATTAATGTAATGGTCTGTGCACCTTATAGAGTAATAAAACTGTGTTTTGTGGTGTTCTTCAACCCTTTGCTCGTGTTTTCTTTTTTTTTGTGCCTCTTCCTTTCAGATCTATTTTTTGTGCATGTATTTCACGTTTGCAGGTGCAAGATGTTGTGTTTCATGAAGTTTTGATGGGGATTAGGATCTCGGGTTTGTGTCACTTCATGCCTAACCCACCTCATCTCCGATGGCAACAATGGGGGCGAGGGTCTTCTCGCCCGGCACGACAAAGCTGATGTTCCTCTCGCCCGTGTCCCTCCAATGGCTCCTCCGAAAACATTCTTAGCTCTTTGCTTTGTGGTGCACACACACAGGTTTCCTTGAGGGCTCCCGATCCACCATTTATTGTGGAAAAGGTAGTCGACACCCCTCTTGTTACCCTTTCCCTCCCAAAGGTAACTGATTCCATTTGTGCCCTCAAAAATTTGGCATTATCTGTAGATTTAACGGATTTTGGCCTCGGAGTGAAGAATTGCATCAATGGATTTATTCTACTTGGTCCCACGATTGTGAGGTCTAGTTGTGTGCCAAAGCTTTTTTATTGTTCAGTTCTCTTCTCCTACAGATTACCAATGGGTTTTTAGTGCGGGTCCCTGGTTTTGGGGTAGGGCTGGTCTTTTTGTTACACCATGGTTTTTGGGTTTTGACCCATCGTCTATGGTTGTCTCAAAAATGTCAGTTTGGGTTCATCTACCCAATCTTCCTCTTCCTTTTTGACATCATCAGGCTTGTGTAGCAATTGTAGCGCTCTTGGTCGGTTCATCAAGTTGGATGATGAGCGGTCCAAACAGGGGCTATTTACATATGCACACATCTACATTGAGGTGGATTTCAAGAAGGTCTTCCGGACAAAATGGAATTAATCCATGATGACTTCAAATGGACTCAAACTCTCGATTATGAGAACACAATCTTTCGTTGCTGGTTGTGCCATCAAATTGGGCACCTTCACGAGGCTTTCCGCTCTCCCCCATTCAGAATAAACAAAAGAAGAACAAAGGGGCTTCTCAACGACCTAAGGGTTGGCTACCATTCTCGACACCGAAAGTGAAAGATCAACTCGAAGTCCAAGATCAGCCAAACGCAATGACAGGTCATGTTTTCCACTGCGGCATGGTGCCAAGCGGTCACATGTATCTAACTCGTCTGACTCTGACCCCGTTCAAGATAGCCCGTGCCTCGATCCTCCGCTTGCTTTGGCTCCCCAGCAGGCACCTTGGACCATTGTCACACGTTCGAAAGAGAAGAAGGGGTGTTTTGAGCCTCATGTTTCTCGTTCTCCTTTAGACCTGAGTAACTTTGTATTTGGTGTTCCTCATACACCCCTCTAGGTGTTTTCTTTTGTTGTTTTGCTAGGCTTCACCTTTTCTGTTTGTGGCTTTGGGGCGTGCTCTCATACCGCCCACTTTTTTTGTTGAGAGAATCTTGTATCATGTTACATTTAACTTAATATAAGATCCCCTTTCATAAAAAAGACCACTAATTATGCCCTTTCTTATTTTTTGGAGGCATCATTTACTCTCGGTATGGAGGATTTCTTTGTCACCCACCCTAGCTTTCACTGTGTCTATCCTACACTACAACATATTGGTCTTTTTTTACCACAATTATTCCACAATTTGGAATAATTGTAGAACAATTGTGGCATCTCTATGAAAAATTCATTTATCGATTTTTTGGTATCGTAGACGCTCCACAATTTACACATAGTTATAATAATTTGTATAGAACTCACATATCCTACCCTTCCTCATAAAAAATCTACAATTTTTTGAATATATATATATATATATATATATATATATATATATAACTAATTTAAAATTAAAATATTGTGAAATTTCCATAGAAATATGATATTACCAATTTTTTTATAGTATTAATATAAATATTATCTAAAGCTTTTTATTTTATAAAATATAAAATAACTAATTTACAAATTAATTACTTTTTACCAAAAAAACTAACATTCGACACAATACTATCATGTTTGGCAACTTTTCGGTAAGAATGTGAAACTAGCCTAAGATTCAAATCCCATAAAAATAAAAGTTTCCGAATCAATGAGGTTATAAATGTCATGAAAGTTTCCAAAATAAATGGAATAATTTGATATTTTACTCACATTATAAAATGTCCAACACGTGGTTCTAATTTTGGATGATGCATGCGACTTGGTCAATGTAGTCAATTCTCTAACCTCTTAAATACCATGCAGAGTGTAAACGTGGTGTTCATGGAGATACAATCCCCTGAATTGTTGGCGAGGTATATCGATGATGGTTGTAATTAATTTTGACGTGCTAGGTGGAAGATGCATGTTGGGGGGTGTTGTTACTTTTAACACTACTTAGAAATCATTTGAGATTTAAAAAAGAGAAGTAAAGTTCTGAAGATGCATTGGCACCTCTTGGAAAGGGAGATCTGGATCGATTTGGACGGGGAAGAAAAAGACCATCAACCAAACGCTCTTCTTTGTATATAAAGCAATGAAAGAGGGACAATCAGAGGGTCAGAAGGCATTCCTCGACATCTGCATGTATTTCCATTGTTGGGAATGGAATGTTGTTAGCCAAATTGTGGGCAGAGAAAATATGGAGGCACTTCAGGTGTAGTGGTTAATGAATGTCGTCGATTTCCTCCTCTCCTCATACAAGTTTGGAATATCTTCCCCATTGCAAAAACTCTCAGCAATGTCTGTGAGAGGAAGAATATTAAAAGAGGATGCATCAATGCCTAGAAGATCTGATCAATCTTCTCGACAGCTGCATTGAGGTGAAGGCTGGTATTTGGAAAGTGGAAGGCTATGATATGCTGCTCCACAGGGAAATTCATTTTTTTGGATATAATTAGATCGGAATTGAGGAAAGAAAGCATTGTCAGTTTTAAGACCCATGCTTCACAGGCTTGGTTTTTTAAGAAGATCCCCGACTACTTTACTTGACATGGAGACCTTTAATGAATGCACTACCTTTGTGTTGAACAGATGAATAACTTCTCTGTTAATGTCTATGGAGAAGAAAATAGAAACTAGTTTGTCGCAAAAGTGCCACAGGTGACCGTTTTTCAAGTTTTTTTCTCTTGTGACAAGATTTTGCGATTGTTAATGATATCTTTCGGGTCATGGGAGTGAATGAGGCCATGGGCTAGATTACAAACTTTGATCAACTGTGTGATGCTTTAGAAGATAAATCAGAGCTCCAAAACAAAAAAGGCGTAGCTATTCTGAGTGACAAGAATGTAATCACACTTGAGTTGAGACATTTAAATGTCATGAGGAATGGAATTCATATAGGATTCTGCAACTAGGGTATTGGGTAACATTAAATGGAACTCCATACCACATACCATTTAAAAATCTCAGACATCTCCGCCTGGCGGATGTGGCTGAATTTCCATTTAGAGATGCTTCCAAGCTAGAGAAGCTCGCGATGTTCAGGAATGCATCGAAATCCACCTTCGATTTATGTAAGGTGATCACCCAATACATACTTAACTATCTTGTTTTAAGTTTCTTTCCTCAGATATTTAGTCTTTTGGATCTGGACAGTAGCTTGGCTGGATCTGGCCAGTCGCATTCCTCTCAATTAAAAAAGTCTGAGAAAAGAAATTTTGAACATTTACCTATCCCCATAGTCTCCGAATAGCATGCCATTGGCTTAAAATTCAAATCCTATGAAGGAGGTGCGATGAATATAAGGTTTATTAAGGAAAATTCCACTCTTGAGCTTCCCAATTGTGAATATTTCCTCGCAATCTCATTGCTTACGAACTGTGTCAAGCATCTTCTTTCTCTGACATGAGATTAATTTTCATTCCCAACTTTGCAATCTTGAAGGATGAGCTCGTTAACATGCAAAGGGATGTGGAGTTGTTGATAAAGTATGGTATCATTCAGAGATACAAAATGGGGAGCGACAGGCAAGTAGCCAAATTTTTCAATGCCCTGCGCAAGGGAATTGTAGATGTTTGCGGCGACGTTTTCATGGATGAAAGAAAATGTAGTCTTGATTATTATCTCAGCAAGTAGTGCCTCATGTTTACGGAATGAGTAAAGGATAAATTTTTCGATCCATGGCAAACAACATCAATACTCGCTCTTTTGCAAACAATCTTCACTATCTTGAATAATTATACTTCTTCATCTTCGTCTTCTTCATTCCATTAATGTTGTTTGCCGGCTGACCCTATCCCTCACGTAAGTTTGCATGGGGGCTTATGTGGCATGTGATGCATGGGGTTATGTGGCCTGTATCCTATGCTAAAGTTGACCAGTCTTCTTCCTCTGCCTCCGTTTCTCTATGCCTCCATTTGTCTCTGCGTTCTTTTCTGTCCAGCTATCATCTCTGTCAAATCAATAGCTGTGCCTCGGTTTGTCTCTGCGTCCTTTTCTGTCCAGCCATCATCTCTGTCAAATCAATAGCTATCAAGCAATAAATTTCTATTTCAAATTTTAAATTTTCCCACGCATAATGGCTGATTTGGGCGAAATTCGAAGGGTTTATGAAACATCAGAGCCCGGCCCGGAAGCCGGTCAGGATATGGCACGGGCTGTGTCTGCCATTGACAACCTATACAAAGAAGCTGAAGACCAACTGCAACAGCAGAAGCTGGTAGTGGTAGAGGAAACTCTTGAAGCCGGCCAGGAAATAAAACCAGATGTTAGAAGACTGCAGGATTGGGATGCAATAGCAAGCAGTTACAGCAACTACAGAGTCTGTAAGCTAATTCTCAGCCGTGATTACAGTAGTGTGAATGCACTAGTGGATGACTTGTTCTCTTCATTGGGAGATGTATTCTATTCTTCCCTGAAACGAGTACCTGATACGCTGATAAAGAGTTGCAGGAACTGGGCAGTCCAGTTTGAAGAGGACAAGATTTGGGAGGCCATTTACATTGCAGCAAAGGCTACTGGAGTGCACGAAAAGTGTAGCCTGGAGCTCAATTAATTTCAACCGTAACATGGATAGGTACCCACAAGCTTAGAGCTTGAATCTCTATATTGTTATGCTTCTTGTAGAATATCCAGCTTCAATATTTACAGATGTTAGAGGTTTGATTGTCATAAGATTTCGTAAGTTTTCTCAGCTATAAACTATGTTCAGCACCTCTTGATTGGTCGTATTTGATTGAAAAGAGATTATTACAAGTGTATTTGAACTCTGTTTTAATCATGTATTTTATAATGTGGCCATTCAATAGGAAAATTAGACATTTTCCTCCCAAGTGTAGAGGCTGTTTATGTGAAAATATATTTGAATGCTCAGAGAGTCTGTCATCTACAAGAATATTAAATTAAACGAATGTTGGAATTGTTTTTATGGCAAGCTCTTTATTCATATTATCAGAGAGTACTTTGAGGGCAAACCATGCTATCCTCGTTAATGTTTGTAATTCAATTTTCAATTTAAATCGTGTTTCTCAACACAAATTAAGCATGTTTAATGGAAAAAACTATAACTGGTGCATTGAAAAAAAATCATAACCTGTGGGGGCGGCTATATAATTGTGCTTCTGCATCTTTCCGGGAAATGGTTGTATTTTCTTGCATCTTTTCATGATCACATAACTTCAATTAGCACGGTAACTCTTCTGTACCCAACTTTTCCCAAAGTTGATTGCTTTGTCCAACATCAAATTAAACTCTAGTAAAAATAGATTGAACTTCCAATAGTTTCAAAAACAAAGTTCTTATAAGTTATCCATCTTTTTTTTTGTTTGTTTATTGATGGGATGTTTGTGGATTTTGTAGAATTTAATTGAAGGTGACAAGTTTCATTGTGTCAGACCACCCTCTGTTTAAAATAATAAATAGCTAATGTTAATGTTGCGAGCCTAACCACAAAAATTGACTAGCTTTGACTCTCTAATTTCTGCCTCATTATTGAATATTTTTGGATTGAATATTTAATTTAATTTAATTTAAAAATTAATGTCCAGAAATAACTAAAAATATGACACTTATTTTTTTTAACCAAAATACTAACCAAAAAAAAATTAACAACACATTAAGTTGTTACATTTTAACTTTCTAAATACAACTCAACCCTCTATTTGGTTGTCATGTGCTAGATGCAATGTGTGTGATTCTAATTAGACAATGTCTTCAACGTAAATATTAGTTATCTTCCCCATAATTACTAATGTGCAAAAAACATGAATTGAGGCATGATAACTTACACACACTGTTACTGCTCACCCATATTATGAATTTTCACCATAGTGAATTAAAATACGGATTATGTGAATTAGAAATTATTATTTAGTAAATAAATAAACTATTAATCTTGAACCTCTTCGTGTGCATATATATTTTACATTAACAATGCATTAACAATAATTATGTACATTTTGATTTTAAAAAAACATTTATATCAGTAAAGGTGATTTTATTGTATGAAAATATTTTTTTATATTTTAGGAATATAAAAAGTAATGAGTAGGTTTGGATCTAATATTATATCATGTAGTTTTATGGATAGTTTTCAAAAATAGTAATGTCAATAATACCTGGAAAATTTAACATAAGTAGATAAAATACCTACATAGAATTTTTAAAATTAACTTAGAACTATAATACATTATATTTCGGTTATAGGAAAAAATGAAGATTTGATTGATGAAGTTATTTGTCTATAAATCTTACGATATAAATTATGATACACAAATTATATGGTGAATATACAGAAAACATTTTTACTTCAATTGACCCAAAATTTCCAAGAATGATTTGTAAAAATGTGAAATTTGTGGTATCATGTTTTGAGGAACTTATATTATTAAGGAATTATGATATATGTTTGGAAATAGTGTGTTGAAGAAAACAAATGTATAATAAAAATAAAACCGACACGAAATCCTATGTAGCTCATGTTTTAGCAAAATATCATCACTTGCAAGAAAACTAACTCAATGAATTCATAGAGCTTGATTATTTTTGAGATGCACGAGTACTTTTAAAGAGACAAGTTTTATGTATCTTTTGGTACTAGTATGTTGAACCCAAGATTATATACTATATTTCTTGTTTTCTCAACAAACAAAAACTCTCATATAATTTCCTTGAAATCAATCTACCTATACAAATTCAAATATCTTGGTTGTTTCAAGATGCATGATTTATTTAAAGAGAAAATTTCATTGTATATTTTAATAATATGTTAAAACCGAGATCATATACATTATTTTCTATTTTCTCAACTAATAACAACTCTCATGTTTTTTCGCACTGTAGAATACAATTAGAGCCTTAAACCGATAATTGCAATTAACTTTTAAAATGTAAGGAACGTCTCTCTTCATAGGAGTGTCATATCCATTTTCATTACAAATCCTTGATGAAACACCGTATGTGGAAAATACTATTAATATCTTATTCGAAAGGAATCTTTCATTTTTTATAAAGTAAGTCATAATAAAGTAAACAACAATTTTAAAACTGCATTAAAAACATCACCGAACATTGCCACATCATACATTATATAACTGATGGTGCTATCAATTCGAACCCGGTGTGTACTTTCCCTTATGGGTGATGAATGACTCCAACGTTTGTAATAACTTGTTGGAAATGATGTCCGCTGACATTCCCCTTTAATAAAATCATCTACTCGTCCAACTTCTATCCATGCAACAAAATCCCCTTCCACTCCACGGTTATCTTTAACTTTGCTCCAAACAACATCTAATGCAGAGAACAGTCCTTCCGGAGGACATTGGATAGGAATGTCTAACAAGCGCTTCCACTTTGAGTCTCTCTGATTATACATTGATGTTAATAACACTACAAATTATTAAAATTTGGAAAAAAAATGCCCAAGCTAACACACTATACAATTAGACAATAACACTAACCATTCTATATTTATAATATAGCTGATGCTAAAATGATAGGACCTGCCTGCATTCACAAATGTTCAATATGTTAAAGAAATTGAGGATCATTATTAAAAAAATTCAGGTCAACAAAAAAAGTAAAAACGACATCAATAATCTCATAAAAACGACATCATACATATATAAGATTAGACAATAGAACGTGACATGCTCGTTGAGGAGGATCTACCGAGCTAAGAGGTACACCAACCGTAATGAATATAGCTTCTAAGAATATCGTTTTCCACCGTTTAGCCCGGGTGACAACGTAATGCGTTGTCGTCGTGTCGAAATTAAATTGTGAGAGGATGAACTGGAAAGTATTCCAGTTTAATTGAATCAAACAACTTCTAATAGAGTATTCAGCGCTAAACAATCTTTATAAATGCAGGTCGTCAAAGAAACAACGTATTACGTTGAGAAACCACCTTCTTAGATATAGATCCTGTTGGCGCACCAAGATCTTAAATTATAGTTTTATACAGTACACCATGTACCTTACGGAGCCTAGTAATGAGTCAGGTCATCGTTATCGCGGGCAACAACGTAATGTGTTGTTAAATTGCTGTACTCATAGTAGCTCGGAGTTAAAAGGTAAATGTGGACGATTAGGGCGATCGTGACCTTTACTAAAAGTACTTGTCATTGGTTGTATGCTTGGAAGTCGACTTCAATGCTTGATTGCTCGAAAAGACACCAACATTGAGGGCACGGTGGTAGAGAAGAACAACAACATGAATATGAGAACGTGACATGCTCGTTGAGGAGGATCTACCGAGCTAAGAGGTACACCAACTGTAATGAATATAGCTTCTAAGAATATCATTTTCCACCGTTTAGCCTGGGTGACAACGTAATGCGTTGTCGTCGTGTCGAAATTAAATTGTGAGAGGATGAACTAGAAAGTATTCCAGTTTAATTGAATCAAACAACTTCTAATAGAGTATTCAGCGCTAAACAATCTTTATAAATGCAAGTCGTCAAAGAAACAACGTATTATGTTGAGAAACCACCTTCTTAGATATAGATCCTGTTGGCACACCAAGATCTTAAATTATAGTTTTATACAGTACACCATGTACCTCACGGAGCCTAGTAACGAGTCAGGTCATCGTTATCGCGGGAAACAACGTAATGTGTTGTTAAATTGCTGTACTCATAGTAGCTCAGAGTTAAAAGGTAAATGTGGACAGTTAGGGCAGTCAGCGACCTTACTAAAAGTACTTGTCATTGGGTCGTATGCTTGGAAGTCGACTTCAATGCTTGATTGCTCGAAAAGACGGGTGTATGCATACAAAGAAAGATTGAGGGCACGGTGGTAGAGAAGAACAACAACATGAATATGAGAACGTGACATGCTCCTTGAGGAGGATCTACCGAGCTAAGAGGTACACCAACCGTAATGAATATATAGCTTCTAAGAATATCATTTTCCACCGTTTAGCTTTGGGTGACAACGTAATGCGTTGTCGTCGTGTCGAAATTAAATTGTGAGAGGATGAACTGGAAAGTATTCCAGTTTAATTGAATCAAACAACTTCTAATAGAGTATTCAGCGCTAAACAATCTTTATAAATGCAGGTCGTCAAAGAAACAACGTATTACGTTGAGAAACCACCTTCTTAGATATAGATCCTGTTGGCGCACCAAGATCTTAAATTATAGTTTTATACAAGACCATGTACCTCACGGAGCCTAATGTAACGAGTCAGGTCATCGTTATCGCGGGCAACAACGTAATGTGTTGTTAAATTGCTGTACTCATAGTAGCTCGGAGTTAAAAGGTAAATGTGGACAGTTAGGGCAGTCAGCGACCTTACTAAAAGTACTTGTCATTGGCTGTATGCTTGGAAGTCAGACTTCAATGCTTTGATTGCTCGAAAAGACAGGTGTATGCATACAAAGAAAGATTGAGGGCACGGTGGTAGAGAAGAACAACAACATGAATATGAGAACGTGACATGCTCGTTGAGGAGGATCTACCGAGCTAAGAGGTACACCAACCGTAATGAATATAGCTTCTAAGAATATCGTTTTCCACCGTTTAGCCCGGTCGACAACGTAATGCGTTGTCGTCGTGTCGAAATTAAATTGTGAGAGGATGAACTGGAAAGTATTCCAGTTTAATTGAATCAAACAACTTCTAATAGAGTATTCAGCGCTAAACAATCTTTATAAATGCAGGTCGTCAAAGAAACAACGTATTACGTTGAGAAACCACCTTCTTAGATATAGATCCTGTTGGCGCACCAAGATCTTAAATTATAGTTTTATACAGTACACCATGTACCTCACGGAGCCTAGTAACGAGTCAGGTCATCGTTATCGCGGGCAACAACGTAATGTGTTGTTAAATTGCTTGTACTCATAGTAGCTCGAGTTAAAAGGTAAATGTGGACGATTAGGGCATCGGCGACCTTACTAAAAGTACTTGTCATTGGGTCGTATGCTTGGAAGTCGACTTCAATGCTTTGATTGCTTGAAAAGACAGTGTATGCATACAAAGAAAGATTGAGGGCACGGTGGTAGAGAAGAACAACAACATGAATATGAGAACGTGACATGCTCCTTGAGGAGGATCTACCGAGCTAAGAGGTACACCAACTATAATGAATATAGCTTCTAAGAATATCGTTTTCCACCGTTTAGTCCGGGTGACAACGTAATGCGTTGTCGTCGTGTCGAAATTAAATTGTGAGAGGATGAACTGGAAAGTATTCCAGTTTAATTGAATCAAACAACTTCTAATAGAGTATTCAGCGCTAAACAATCTTTATAAATGCAGGTCGTCAAAGAAACAACGTATTACGTTGAGAAACCACCTTCTTAGATATAGATCCTGTTGGCGCACCAAGATCTTAAATTATAGTTTTATACAGTACACCATGTACCTTACGGAGCCTAGTAACGAGTCAGGTCATCGTTATCGCGGGCAACAACGTAGCGCGTTGTTAAATTGCTGTACTCATAGTAGCTCGGAGTTAAAAGGTGAATGTGGACAATTAGGGCAGTCAGCGACCTTACTAAAAGTACTTGTCATTGGTTGTATGCTTGGAAGTCAGACTTCAATGCTGATTGCTCGAAAAGACAGGTGTATGCATACAAAGAAAGATTGAGGGCACGGTGGTAGAGAAGAACAACAACATGAATATGAGAACGTGACATGCTCCTTGAGGAGGATCTACCGAGCTAAGAGCACCAACCGTAATGAATATAGCTTCTAAGAATATCGCTTTTCCACCGTTTAGCTTCGGTGACAACGTAATGCGTTGTCATCGTGTCGAAATTAAATTGTGAGAGGATGAACTGGAAAGTATTCCAGTTTAATTGAATCAAACAACTTCTAATAGAGTATTCAGCGCTAAACAATCTTTATAAATGCAGGTCGTCAAAGAAACAACGTATTACGTTGAGAAACCACCTTCTTAGATATAGATCCTGTTGGCACACCAAGATCTTAAATTATAGTTTTATACAGTACACCATGTACCTTACGGAGCCTAGTAACGAGTCAGGTCATCGTTATCGCGGGCAACAACGTAATGTGTTGTTAAATTGCTGTACTCATAGTAGCTCGGAGTTAAAAGGTAAATGTGGACAGCTAGGGCATCAATGACCTTACTAAAAGTACTTGTCATTGGGTCGTATGCTTGGAAGTCGACTTCAATGCTTGATTGCTCGAAAAGACAGTGTATGCATGCATACAAAGAAAGATTGAGGGCACGGTGGTAGAGAAGAACAACAACATGAATATGAGAACGTGACATGCTCCTTGAGGAGGATCTACCGAGCTAAGAGGTACACCAACTGTAATGAATATAGCTTCTAAGAATATCATTTTCCACCGTTTAGCTTTGGGTGACAACGTAATGCGTTGTCGTCGTGTCGAAATTAAATTGTGAGAGGATGAACTGAAAGTATTCCAGTTTAATTGAATCAAACAACTTCTAATAGAGTATTCAGCGCTAAACAATCTTTATAAATGCAAAGTCGTCAAAGAAACAACGTATTACGTTGAGAAACCACCTTCTTAGATATAGATCCTGTTGGCACACCAAGATCTTAAATTATAGTTTTATACAAGACACCATGTACCTCACGGAGCCTAAGAGTCGGGTCATCGTTATCGCGGGCAACAACGTAATGTGTTGTTAAATTGCTTGTACTCATAGTAGCTCGGAGTTAAAAGGTAAATGTGGACAATAGGGCGATCACGACCTTACTAAAAGTACTTGTCATTGGCTGTATGCTTGGAAGTCAGACTTCAATGCTGATTGCTCGAAAAGACAGGTGTATGCATACAAAGAAAGATTGAGGGCACGGTGGTAGAGAAGAACAACAACATGAATATGAGAACGTGACATGCTCGTTGAGGAGGATCTACCGAGCTAAGAGGTACACCAACCGTAATGAATATAGCTTCTAAGAATATCGTTTTCCACCGTTTAGCCTGGGTGACAACGTAATGCGTTGTCGTCGTGTCGAAATTAAATTGTGAGAGGATGAACTCGAAAGTATTCCAGTTTAATTGAATCAAACAACTTCTAATAGAGTATTCAGCGCTAAACAATCTTTATAAATGCAGGTCGTCAAAGAAACAACGTATTACGTTGAGAAACCACCTTCTTAGATATAGATCCTGTTGGCGCACCAAGATCTTAAATTATAGTTTTATACAGTACACCATGTACCTCACGGAGCCTAGTAACGAGTCAGGTCATCGTTATCGCGGGCAACAACGTAATGTGTTGTTAAATTGCTTGTACTCATAGTAGCTCGAGTTAAAAGGTAAATGTGGATTAGCTAGGTAGTCAATGACCTTACTAAAAGTACTTGTCATTGGCTGTATGCTTGGAAGTCAGACTTCAATGCTGATTGCTCGAAAAGACAGGTGTATGCATACAAAGAAAGATTGAGGGCACGGTGGTAGAGAAGAACAACAACATGAATATGAGAACGTGACATGCTCCTTGAGGAGGATCTACCGAGCTAAGAGGTACACCAACTCTAATGAATATAGCTTCTAAGAATATCATTTTCCACCATTTAGCTTGGGGTGACAACGTAATGTTGTTGTCGTGTTGTAAATTAAATTGTGAGAGGATGAACTCGAAAGTATTCCAGCTTTAATTGAATCAAACAACTTCTAATAGAGTATTCAACTTAAACAATCTTTATAAATGCAGTTGTCGTCAAAGAAACAACGTATTACTTGAGAAACCACCTTCTTAGATATAGATCCGCTGGCACCAAGATCTTAAATTATAGTTTTATACAAGATACACCATGTACCTTACGGAGCCTAAAAAACGAGTCGTGTCATCGTTATCGCGGGCAACAACGTAATGTGTTGTTAAATTGTCTGTACTCATAGTAGCTCGGAGTTAAAAGGTAAATGTGGACAGATTAGGGCAATTCATAACCGACCTTACTCAAAGTACTTGTCATTGGTTATATGCTTGGAAGTCAGACTTCAATGCTGATTGCTCGAAAAGATAGGTGTATGCATACAAAGAAAGATTGAGGGCACGGTGGTAGAGAAGAACAACAACATGAATATGAGAACGTGACATGCTCCTTGAGGAGGATCTACCGAGCTAAGAGGTACACCAACTATAATGAATATAGCTTCTAAGAATATCGTTTTCCACCGTTTAGCTTTCTTTGTGACAACGTAATGCGTTGTCGCCGTTGAAGTCGAAATTAAATTGTGAGAGGATGAACTGAAAGTATTCCAGCTTAATTGAATCAAACAACTTCTAATAGAGTATTCACGCTAAACAATCTTTATAAATGCAGGTCGTCAAAGAAACAACGTATTACGTTGAGAAACCACCTTCTTAGATATAGATCCTGTTGGCACCAAGATCTTAAATTATAGTTTTATACAAGACACCATGTACCTTACGGAGCCTAAGTAACGAGTCGTCATCGTTATCGCGGCAACAACGTAATGTGTTGTTAAATTGCTGACTCATAGTAGCTCGAGTTAAAAGGTAAATGTGACAAGCTTAGGGCAATACTTACTTAAAAGTACTTGTCATTGGTCAATGCTTGGAAGTCGACTTCAATGCCGATTGCTCGAAAAGACAGTGTATGCATACAAAGAAAGATCGAGGGCACGGTGGTAGAGAAGAACAACAACATGAATATGAGAACGTGACATGCTCCTTGAGGAGGATCTACTGAGCTAAGAGGTACACCAACTATAATGAATATAGCTTCTAAGAATATCATTTTCCACCATTTTTAGCTTCTGGTGACAACGTAATGCGTTGTCGTCGTGTCGAAATTAAATTGTGAGAGGATGAATGGAAAGTATTCCAGCTTTAATTGAATCAAACAACTTCTAATAGAGTATTCAGCGCTAAACAATCTTTATAAATGCAGTCGTCAAAGAAACAACGTATTTACGTTGAGAAACCACCTTCTTAGATATAGATCCTGTGGCGCACCAAGATCTTAAATTATAGTTTTATACAAGACTACACCATGTACCTCACGGAGCCTAAGTAACGAGTCTAGGTCATCGTCATCGCGGCAACAACGTAATGTGTTGTTAAATTGTTTCTCAACGTACTCATAGTAGCTCGGAGTTAAAAGGTAAATGTGACGCTTAGGGCGATCATTGACCTTACTAAAAGTACTTGTCATTGGTTGTATGCTTGGAAGTCGACTTCAATGCTCATTGCTCGAAAAGATAATATGCATACAAAGAAAGATTGAGGCACACCGTGGTAGAGAAGAACAACATTCTAATGAATATGAGAACGTGACATGCTCCTTGAGGAGGATCTACCGAGCTAAGAGGTACACCAACTAATGAATATAGCTTCTAAGAATATCGTTTTCCACCGTTTAGCCCTGACAACGTAATGCGTTGTCGTTGCCGTGTCAAATTAAATTGTGAGAGGATGAATCGAAAGTATTCCAGTTTAATTGAATCAAACAACTTCTAATAGAGTATTCGGCGCTAAACAATTTACTTTATAAATGCAGGTCTATGTCAAATTTAACAACGTATTACGTTGAGAAACCACCTTCTTAGATATAGATCCTCGTTACATGCGCACCAAGATCTTAAATTATAGTTTTATACAAACACCATGTACCTTATGAGCCTAAGAACGAGTCAGGTCATCGTTATCGCGGGCAACAACGTAATGTGTTGTTAAATTGCATACTCATAAAGAGGGAAAGGATTTGAAATTATTTTAAAGTAATATTAACAAATTTGAATAGTTTCATAATACTATGATGTGTAAAAATCTTTAGAACTTCATGTCAGACGTAACGCATTACGTTGTCAACGAGGGCACGTGGGAAAACAACTACTTTTATATACATCCCGGTGTACACATAAGAATGTGGCATCATAGATCCTCACTCATAATGACCATAGCTTCTCAATTCATATAACGTGTTCCATCATTTACCATTGGCCAATCTTTATTTGTTGTATTGTTGTAACAAAAACTTCTCAGCAATCTTACCTTGAATATTAGATATAAGAATCAATTACCATTCAACTTATAATTTCTTTGTTTTCAATTAGCCTTGCTTTCACATAAATCTTTTAAAACTCTAACCAAATTTTAACAACACATTACGTTGTTCCTTTCAACTTTGATAGATGACTGAAAGTAGTTCAAAAACTTAATAAATTAATAAACAAGATGAGTTGAACTTATCACCGATTTTAAAAATATAATTTCTTACTCGATTTGCAATGTAGATCTATTTCTAAATTGGTTTCTCAACGAGCAATAATCTCCTTCAAAATCATCCTTAACTTCCATTTAACCTTCGAAATCTCCTTCAAAGTTGTTTGATTCAATTAAACTGAATAAATTCCATGACTCTCACAATTTTTTTGCAATACTTAAATAAATCATTTATGTAAAAATAATAAAAAAAAGAATAAAGGGTGCCAAAAAGTGGAGTAAATTTTAATAACTATAATCATTAAGTGGTGTACCTTCAATATATATCCTCCTGAAAGATACTTTGAAATGGCACGTATCTCAATATTCATGTTGTTGTTCTTCTCTACCACCGTGCCCTCAATCTTTCTTTGTATGCATACACTGTCTTTTCGAGCAATCAAGCATTGAAGTCTTACTTCCAAGCATACACCCATGAAAAGTACTTTTAGTAAGGTCATTGATCGCCTAATCGTCCACATTTACCTTTTAACTCCGAGCTACTATGAGTACAACAATTTAACAACACATTACGTTGTTGCCCGCGATAACGATGACCTCGACTCGTTACTTAGGCTCCGTGAGGTACATGGTGTACTTGTATAAAACTATAATTTAAGATCTTGGTGCGCCAACAGATCTATATCTAAGAAGGTGGTTTCTCAACGTAATACGTTGTTTCTTTGACGACTGCATTTATAAAGATTGTTTAGCGCCGAATACTCTATTAGAAGTTGTTTGATTCAATTAAACTAGAATACTTTCCAGCTTCATCCTCTCACAATTTAATTTCGACACGACGACAACGCATTACGTTGTCACCCAAGCTAAACGGTGGAAAACGATATTCTTAGAAGCTATATTCATTACAGTTGGTTTACCTCTTAGCTCGGTAGATCCTCCTCAACGAGCATGTCACGTTCTCATATTCATGTTGTTGTTCTTCTCTACCACCATGCCCTCAATCTTTCTTTGTATGCATACACTGTCTTTTCGAGCAATCAGCGATTGAATCGACTTCCAAGCATACAACCAATGACAAGTACTTTTAGTAAGGTCACCGACATTCCCTAATCGTCCACATTTACCTTTTAACTCCGAGCTACTATGAGTACAAAGAATTTAACAACACATTACGTTGTTGCCCGCGATAACGATGACTCGACTCGTTCTTGAGGCTCCGTGAGGTACATGGTGTACTTATAAAACTATAATTTAAGATCTTGGTGCGCCAACAGGATCTATATCTAAGAAGGTGGTTTCTCAACGTAATACGTTGTTTCTTTGACGACCTACATTTATAAAGATTGTTTAGCGCTGAATACTCTATTAGAAGTTGTTTGATTCAATTAAACTGAATACTTTCCAGCTTCATCCTCTCACAATTTAATTTCGACACGACGACAACGCATTACGTTGTCACCCAGGCTAAATGGTGGAAAACGATATTCTTAGAAGCTATATTCATTACGGTTGGTGTACCTCTTAGCTCGGTAGATCCTCCTCAAGGAGCATGTCACGTTCTCATATTCATGTTGTTGTTCTTCTCTACCACCGTGCCCTCAATCTTTCTTTGTATGCATACACTGTCTTTTTTCGAGCAATCAAGCATTGAAGTCTGACTTCCAAGCATACAGCCAATGACAAGTACTTTTAGTAAGGTCGCTGACTGCCCTAATTGTCCACATTTACCTTTTAACTCCGAGCTACTATGAGTACAACAATTTAACAACACATTACGTTGTTGCCCGCGATAACGATGACCTGACTCGTTACTAGGCTCCGTGAGGTACATGGTGTACTGTATAAAACTATAATTTAAGATCTTGGTGCGCCAACAGGATCTATATCTAAGAAGGTGGTTTCTCAACGTAATACGTTGTTTCTTTGACGACTTGCATTTATAAAGATTGTTTAGCGCTAATACTCTATTAGAAGTTGTTTGATTCAATTAAACTGGAATACTTTCCAGTTCATCCTCTCACAATTTAATTTCGACACGACGACAACGCATTACGTTGTCACCCGGGCTAAACGGTGGAAAACGATATTCTTAGAAGCTATATTCATTATAGTTGGTGTACCTCTTAGCTCGGTAGATCCTCCTCAACGAGCATGTCACGTTCTCATATTCATGTTGTTGTTCTTCTCTACCACCGTGCCCTCAATCTTTCTTTGTATGCATACACCTGTCTTTTCGAGCAATCAGCATTGAAGTCTGACTTCCAAGCATACAGCCAATGACAAGTACTTTTAGTAAGGTCGCTGACTGCCCTAACTGTCCACATTTACCTTTTAACTCCGAGCTACTATGAGTACAACAATTTAACAACACATTACGTTGTTGCCCGCGATAACGATGACCTGACTCGTTACTAGGCTCCGTAAGGTACATGGTGTACTGTATAAAACTATAATTTAAGATCTTGGTGCGCCAACAGGATCTATATCTAAGAAGGTGGTTTCTCAACGTAATACGTTGTTTCTTTGACGACCTGCATTTATAAAGATTTGTTTAGCGCTGAATACTCTATTAGAAGTTGTTTGATTCAATTAAACTGGAATACTTTCTAGTTCATCCTCTCACAATTTAATTTTGACACGACGACAACGCATTACGTTGTCACCTTGGCTAAACGGTGGAAAACGATATTCTTAGAAGCTATATTCATTACAGTTGGTGTACCTCTTAGCTCGGTAGATCCTCCTCAAGAGCATGTCACGTTCTCATATTCATGTTGTTGTTCTTCTCTACCACCGTGCCCTCAATCTTTCTTTCAGTATGCATACACTGTTTTTCGAGCAATCAAGCATTGAAGTCGACTTCCAAGCATACACCAATGACAAGTACTTTTAGTAAGGTCGCCGATCGCCCTAATCGTCCACATTTACCTTTTAACTCCGAGCTACTATGAGTACAAAGAATTTAACAACACATTACGTTGTTGCCCGCGATAACGATGACTCCGACTCATTACTAGGTTCCGTGAGGTACATGGTGTACTTGTATAAAACTATAATTTAAGATCTTGGTGCGCCAACAGGATCTATATCTAAGAAGGTGGTTTCTCAACGTAATACGTTGTTTCTTTGACGACCTGCATTTATAAAGATTGTTTAGCGCTGAATACTCTATTAGAAGTTGTTTGATTCAATTAAACTGGAATACTTTCCAGTTCATCCTCTCACAATTTAATTTCGACATGACGACGACAACGCATTACGTTGTCACCCAGGCTAAACGGTGGAAAACGATATTCTTAGAAGCTATATTCATTACGATTGGTGTACCTCTTAGCTCGGAGATCCTCCTCAACGAGCATGTCACGTTCTATTGTCTAATCTTATATATGTATGATGTCGTTTTTATGAGATTATTGATGTCGTTTTTTTTTTTTTTGACCAATTTTTTTAATAATGATCCTCAATTTCTTTAACATATTGAACATTTGTGAATGCAGTGCAGTCCTATCATTTTAGCATCACTATATTATAAATATAGAATGGTTAGTGTTATTGTCTAATTGTATAGTGTGTTAGCTTGGGCATTTTTTTCCAAATTTTAATAATTTGTAGTGTTATTAACATCAATGTATAATTAGAGAGACTCAAAGTGGAAGCGCTTGTTAGACATTCCTATCCAAATGTCCTCCTAAGGAAGGACTGTTTCTGCATTATATGTTGTTTGGAGCAAAGTTAAAGATAACCGTGGAGTGGAAGGGGATTTTGTTGCATGGATAGAAGTTGATGAGTAGATGATTTTATTAAAGGGAATGTCATGGACATCATTTCCAACAAGTTATTACAAACGTTGAGTCATTCATCACCCATAAGGAAAGTACACACCGGTTCGAATTGATAGCACCATCGCTATATAATGTATGATGTGGCAATGTTCGTGATGTTTTTAATGCGCTTTAAAATTGTTGTTTACTTTATTATGACTTACTTTATAAAAATGAAAGATTCCTTTCGAATAAGATATTAATAGTATTTTCCACATACGGTGTTTCATCAAGGATTTGTAATGAAAATGGATATGACACTCCTATGAAGAGAGACGTTCCTTACATTTTAAAAGTTAATTGCAATTATCGGTTTAAGGCTCTAATTGTATTCTACAATGCGAAAAAACATGAGAGTTGTTATTAGTTGAGAAAATAGAAAATAAAGTATATGATCTCAGTTTTAACATATTATTAAAATATACAATGAAATTTTCTCTTTAAATAAATCATGCATCTTCGAAACAACCAAGATATTTGAATTTGTATAGGTAGATTGATTTCAAGGAAATTATATGAGAGTTTTTGTTTGTTGAGAAAACAAGAAATAAAGTATATAATCTTGGGTTCAACATACTAGTACCAAAAGATACATAAAACTTGTCTCTTTAAAAGTACTCGTGCATCTCAAAAATAATCAAGCTCTATGAATTCATTGAGTTAGTTTTCTTGCAAGTGATGATATTTTGCTAAAACATGAGCTACATAGGATTTCGTGTCGGTTTTATTTTTATTATACATTTGTTTTCTTCAACACACTATTTCCAAACATATATCATAATTCCTTAATAATGTAAGTTCCTCAAAACATGATACCACAAATTTCACATTTTTACAAATCATTCTTGGAAATTTTGGGTCAATTGAAGAAAAATGTTTTCTAGTATATTCACCATATAATTTGTGTATCATAATTTATATCGTAAGATTTATAGACAAATAACTTCATCAATCAAATCTTCATTTTTTCCTATAACTGAAATATAATGTATTATAGTTCTAAGTTAATTTTAAAAATTCTATGTAGGTATTTTATCTACTTATGTTAAATTTTCCAGGTATTATTGACATTACTATTTTTGAAAACTATCCATAAAACTACATGATATAATATTAGATCCAAACCTACTCATTACTTTTTATATTCCTAAAATATAAAAAAATATTTTCATACAATAAAATCACCTTTACTAATATAAATGTTTTTTTAAAATCAAAATGTACATAATTATTGTTAATGCATTGTTAATGTAAAATATATATGCACACGAAGAGGTTCAAGATTAATAGTTTATTTATTTACTAAATAATAATTTCTAATTCACATAATCCGTATTTTAATTCACTATGGTGAAAATTCATAATATGGGTGAGCAGAATGAGTGTGTGTAAGTTATCATGCCTCAATTCATGTTTTTTGCACATTAGTAATTATGGGGAAGATAACTAATATTTACGTTGAAGACATTGTCTAATTAGAATCACACACATTGCATCTAGCACATGACAACCAAATAGAGGGTTGAGTTGTATTTAGAAAGTTAAAATGTAACAACTTAATGTGTTGTTAATTTTTTTTTGGTTAGTATTTTGGTTAAAAAAAATAAGTGTCATATTTTTAGTTATTTCTGGACATTAATTTTTAAATTAAATTAAATTAAATATTCAATCCAAAAATATTCAATAATGAGGCAGAAATTAGAGAGTCAAAGCTAGTCAATTTTTGTGGTTAGGCTCGCAACATTAACATTAGCTATTTATTATTTTAAACAGAGGGTGGTCTGACACAATGAAACTTGTCACCTTCAATTAAATTCTACAAAATCCACAAACATCCCGTCAATAAACAAACAAAAAAAGAGATGGATAACTTATAAGAACTTTGTTTTTTGAAACTATTGGAAGTTCAATCTATTTTTACTAGAGTTTAATTTGATGTTGGACATCGCAATCAACTTTGGGAAAAGTTGGGTACAGAAGAGTTACCGTGCTAATTGAAGTTATGTGATCATGAAAAGATGCAAGAAAATACAACCATTTCCCGGAAAGATGCAGAAGCACAATTATATAGCCGCCCCCACAGGTTATGATTTTTTTTCAATGCACCAGTTATAGTTTTTTCCATTAAACATGCTTAATTTGTGTTGAGAAACACGATTTAAATTGAAAATTGAATTACAAACATTAACGAGGATAGCATGGTTTGCCCTCAAAGTACTCTCTGATAATATGAATAAAGAGCTTGCCATAAAAACAATTCCAACATTCGTTTAATTTAATATTCTTGTAGATGACAGACTCTCTGAGCATTCAAATATATTTTCACATAAACAGCCTCTACACTTGGGAGGAAAATGTCTAATTTTCCTATTGAATGGCCACATTATAAAATACATGATTAAAACAGAGTTCAAATACACTTGTAATAATCTCTTTTCAATCAAATACTACCAATCAAGAGGTGCTGAACATAGTTTATAGCTGAGAAAACTTACGAAATCTTATGACAATCAAACCTCTAACATCTGTAAATATTGAAGCTGGATATTCTACAAGAAGCATAACAATATAGAGATTCAAGCTCTAAGCTTGTGGGTACCTATCCATGTTACGGTTGAAATTAATTGAGCTCCAGGCTACACTTTTCGTGCACTCCAGTAGCCTTTGCTGCAATGTAAATGGCCTCCCAAATCTTGTCCTCTTCAAACTGGACTGCCCAGTTCCTGCAACTCTTTATCAGCGTATCAGGTACTCGTTTCAGGGAAGAATAGAATACATCTCCCAATGAAGAGAACAAGTCATCCACTAGTGCATTCACACTACTGTAATCACGGCTGAGAATTAGCTTACAGACTCTGTAGTTGCTGTAACTGCTTGCTATTGCATCCCAATCCTGCAGTCTTCTAACATCTGGTTTTATTTCCTGGCCGGCTTCAAGAGTTTCCTCTACCACTACCAGCTTCTGCTGTTGCAGTTGGTCTTCAGCTTCTTTGTATAGGTTGTCAATGGCAGACACAGCCCGTGCCATATCCTGACCGGCTTCCGGGCCGGGCTCTGATGTTTCATAAACCCTTCGAATTTCGCCCAAATCAGCCATTATGCGTGGGAAAATTTAAAATTTGAAATAGAAATTTATTGCTTGATAGCTATTGATTTGACAGAGATGATGGCTGGACAGAAAAGGACGCAGAGACAAACCGAGGCACAGCTATTGATTTGACAGAGATGATAGCTGGACAGAAAAGAACGCAGAGACAAACGGAGGCATAGAGAAACGGAGGCAGAGGAAGAAGACTGGTCAACTTTAGCATAGGATACAGGCCACATAACCCCATGCATCACATGCCACATAAGCCCCCATGCAAACTTACGTGAGGGATAGGGTCAGCCGTTGTTTGCCTTTGCGTATTGTCCCTTTACAATCTTGTGTGGTCTGTCACGGAATTGATTTAGTCTTGTGTCTCACAGACTTTATATGGTCTGGTTTGTTATAAGAAACATTTAGTATGTGTTGATAAGATGGTTTGGTTTGTTAAAAATATTTAAGATATGACATTTTTAGGATCTGTCATATTTTCCATCAGAAGAATTCCTTCTAGCATGCATATTTTGTTCTATTTTTCCTTGCTTTGATTCTTTTGTTCTGTTTCTTTGGGAATGAAGAAGGATTTCTAATGCGCATCTTACAGAATGGCGATGTACAAATTTCTATTAAAAATTGAAGATTGATTAGATAGTTTTCTCGGATCTCTCATTAGATCTTTTAATATCTGCTCATGATTTCTCCAGGTCAACTTATTCTTCTCAAATTTTATTTTAAGGACCAGAGTCCGAATAACAAGATTTAAACTACAATGATGAATTCCAGCTCAGTAATTTACGGTTCATCAAATTTGAATTAGAGTAAAATTATTGTTCATATGTGGTAGCAAAGGTGAACAAAATGTAATGTCGTCTCTTATAGAAAACATTTGCTCATCTGACGTCATGGAAAGATGTTAAACTGAGAATTAGAGTCTTGGTGTCCATTCTAGTAAGAAGCGTAATAGCAATTAGTTTCTCCATTCTCAGAAAATCATTTAAACCCCTCAGACATGGCAGGGACATATTCATAATCAAGGCATTTGCAGCAGTAGTCATACTCTTCACTAGCTTCGTCCATGTTTTACTGGATGTTTTCGAGTATCTAACTAGCGAATGTCTCTAGCAAAATCCAGTGCCACAAACCCATGATAGGAGATACATTGTGTCAGAAACTACGTGTTTGATCTATAATAGTGTGAGACTACTTGAAGTGAATGATAATTTTAGAAGTGTAAAAATATATGATGTGTACAATTTATATAATAAATTGAAATTATGTTTGATCCACAATGTTTTATTTGGTATTTTGATTATAAAGTATTTCAAATAATTAAAAAATTGGTTGTTAATAGTAACATTTATACATTTAAAAATAAATAAAAAAATTTATAGTTAATTATTGTGGCAATTAAATTGTAGCTTCCACCTACATGTTTTTTATGGTAACACCAATTGTAAAAAAAATGTTGAAATTGCCACAATATAACATTGACAAGAGTTGTGAAATTGTAAATTGTGGAATTTTTACAAAGATGGAATATATAGAAAAACTACATTTTTGAAGATTGTGGAATACTAACAAAAATAGAAACACTAGAAATGCTACAAATATTAAGAAATGTGGAGAATGTACAATTTAAAAATGAAAATTATCTACAAATTTTATAAATTGTGGACTATCAATGGTATAATGAATTGTTGAAAAACTACAATAATATATCAAAATGTGGATTAGTTACAATTCCAATGCCACAATTTTAGTTTTTGGAATACCATATAACCACAAAAATATTGTTAAGAAATTGTGGCAAAAGGCGTAGTTTACTTTGCAGGCCATGCTTCCAAAAAACTATACCGTTTGGTTTTTCTTGGAAAGCTTTTCGCCTTCAATGCGTTCACCTCCTTTTCCTTGATGAGTAGTATGATCATGGTGCTCGAGGGTCGGCAGGAAAACCACAAAATAACTTCGAGCCATGCTCGACCCATACCTGTTTTAACATTGTTATTTACGAGGTCCTAGTGAGATATTTTCTTCAAAATTGGGCTTATACTGCGCGATATCATGTTGGGGTGTTCACTTGTGTGGAGGTCGCATGTGGAGCTTGCGTGTATAAAAACCATAGGAGTTGGTCATTGCACAATCTGCATGTACGCAACTTCTTATTTGCCTGCAACAAAAAAAGGTCGGAAACACAAAACATTCATCTTTTTGTTGATGATTTATGTTGACTTCCTTATTCTTATTAAACTATCCTAGCATGCATGCTAACTGTGTGGAGAGAAAACAAGATTGCCAACTTGTCCCTTCTTGCAATGCAGTTTAGATCATGGTAACCAACAATCATTTGCAGTGGATAGATCTTTATTTTTCAATGCGGGTATATCTAATGCATTAATTTATAATATCCTGCCTTTTGTTATACATGATATTCATATTCAAGCGTGGTTGTCTATACCTATGTCAGGCTTTAAACTCTAGAACCACTATATAATATCCATTTCACCTGTTTCTGAATTTTTTCAAATTCTAAAGGAACTTACGTAGATTGAAATTTGTTATTTTTTGAGCCTGTTCAACAGAGATAAATTCATATTAAAATTGCATGTGCTACTGAGATAAAGTCTTACAAGCCATAAATTCCAGCCAAGTTTGATCATTAAAAATATTCAAACTCAATGATGTTTCCCAGTTAAGTTAACCTCTTCTATTCTGTAACTTGTGAACAGATGGAAAAGGCGTCAATAATAGCAGATGTAATTAAATACATTCAAGACTTGCAAAAACAAGTGAGAGATATCAAGGATGAGATTTGTGCCCTTCATTCCAACAACAACATTAAATGTTGTATGTCATGTGTATTGTTGCCAACACTTACCAATCACAACATGTCATGTGTATTGTTTCCGCTGCTGAAACAGGAGGCAGTCCCTCCCATGCTCACAAAGCTCTTCAAGACAGTATTTCTAATATATTTTATTTACATAGACTCTATATAATAGCCACGTGTACTAGTACAACTCGTAGAGACTATGTATTAAATAAAATATAAGATAATCTTTTTAATTGTTATTGATAGTATATTAATGATACTAATTTTGAACATTTTCAAACATTGTGGTGATACTTGTTGGTAACAAGCTAAATTTGTGTCGCTTGAGAGCCGTTAACCCAAAAGAAGGTCCGTAACTTGTTCAAAATAATAATAATAATAATAATAGGTTTTTATAGTCCACGATGCCGTGGGGCGGCCTGTTTTTGGGTCTACAAGCGGCTTATAGCATATGGGACTACCTCGTACTCACATGCGGGAGGCAACTAACTTTGCTACAAATGAGACGTACATACCCTATCCCCTACAAGATTTGAACTTGTGACCTCTATTTCAAGAGCACATGTTCTTCACCATTAGGCCAACTTAGGTGTATGGGAAGGCCTTTATTTTATGGAGACGTGGAGTCTAGAGAGTCCAAATGTCAAAACTGCACTTACGCAAGTATTGACTCGAATTAAAGTTTGAATACCTCTTCCTTATTCCAAAGAGTTGCGAATTGATTACTTTGTATCGTTGAAGACACAAAAGATCCTCATTTCAATTTACTTTAGAATTTGAAATTATTAGTAGGCGTATTTAATGTTTCCCACCTCCTTAACGCACATACATGTGTACTAAAAAAACTCATTAATATGGGTTTCCTCTAAAAGTTTAAACTAAAAATATGAAAAATATGTTTTTAAAATTTCCTTGTTGCTTCAAAGTGTTTTTAGAGAAAATTTTATATTGATTTATCTTTGCAATGCTAATTGTAAGTGTGAAAGGCCGTCCTTAACTATCCTATTTCGATGAAGAGTGATTTGCACTCTTACTATGATATGAAGAATCAATTTACTTCTTGTCTTGGCCTCACATTTGTGTTGAAATCGACATATTATAATGGTGCCCTGATCTTCAATGGAGTAAATCCAACCATGACTATCTACAAAGATATATATGTTGTGAGTGACGCTGATATTTTTGAATGGAAACCATTTCTCTAGATTCACATAAGGGGGATGTTTATGTCCATCTAAGAGTGGATATTGCACTCTGTGAGTGATACTAATCATAATTTTTACTCTTTTTTGTGCATTTAGATCTAACGGATTATATGTTATAAAAAAAAATTTCAAACTGTAACATGTATATGGAATAGATGCAACATGTATATGAAATAGAAGTTTTGTTCTCAAGTGATGAACTACATAAATGTATATTTTGTTTTCTCTCTATTTTCTGCTTATATTAAATACTCTCATGTGCTACATACTTGTTTGTAGACATAATACATGAATACATACATGTTAGATCATAGAAAATTGTTTCTTAAATATATCTCAATCTGCAAGATTCAAGTAAAAAATACCTTGTTACCATTACTTTGTATGAGTTTGTTCCTTTTAATTCCTATTAAGATTGCACATGTGGCGTATGGAAAAAAATTTCATAATGATTACTTCCATTGTTGGTGGTGGTGGTTTTCATGGCATTACCAACACTCCTTCAAGATGCATACAATTTTCGTTGTATCTAGCTATCGACACTTCTATTACACACTTTTGATGCAATTGCTAGTGTTATCGTGTTATAACACGTCTGAATTATAATGTGCTAATGTTATAAAGTGATCTATACATAATGTGCAACATGTTTTACTCTTTTTTAAAACCATTTCCATGTACATGCCCTATGACTAACATTCATATATTCTACACCTAAGATACATCGTATGTTATGTAGTCATGTGTAACATAGTCTAGGGTAGTGATATTCTTGAAATCATGATCCACATGAGAAATAAATGTACTATCCATATAAATTTAGTATTCCTAAAATGGATACAACTTCTTTTGACACATATCATATGCATACATAGGAAACCAATACCAATATCCGAAGATAATTAATCACACATTGATATAAAGTAAGTCACACAATGATGTATATAATTTCAAGCCCCGCTCATTTGGATTCTATGCACTCTACATTGCCTTATACATGATGTACATATAATCATCCCATTTGTGAGATGATATGACATCCTATCTATTATTCCCCTACTTACATCTATAACTACAATAACTTTAATAATCCTTAAAAGAAGTACATGTTTATTTTACTCAACCACCAATAACTTTAATAATCCTTAAAACACACACACACACACACAAAAATTTTGTAAATCACCAAAAGCTTCAAAATACTTTTCTTCTCATTCTTGAATACACACTAATATTTTACAACATTACAATTTTCCTTTTACTATCCACTATCTCTAAAAACCCTAAAATTCCATGAAAGCCTAAAATGTCACGAAACCTTAAAATACCAAAAGAATACCTACTAGTAAAACATAGGATGGATGGGCCCCAAGTTTTGTGTAGTAAATATTCCTTTTAAATCAAGGTGTAAGCCAAATCTTGGCTTATTACATAAAACATAACAAAAGATATTAAAACTCTAAGTTCTAGAAAACACCTAAAAACATTCAGAGCCAATTTTAGACCACTAAACGAAGGAGTTTGGCACCAAAAATATTCCAAAAAGCCACCCAACATTTCTTAAAAAATTGGTCATGGCATATTACTAATCAAGATCTACCACCCTAAAAATTTTCAAGATGATCCAACGGTCAGATCAAAGTTATGTCCTTTAGATGTTATGCTCTCACATCATGAGTAGTGGAGAGGGACACATAGAGCATCTCCTAATGATGAGGCAAAACAAAATGTAGACACTTATTTTGGAAAATAAAGTCTTGCAACAGTAAAAAATTATACAACACTTTTGAACCAGCCCACACTCGCCCAATTTGACCAATTATGTTATCCCTAGCTATATCTCACTCATTCTTACTTACACATGCAACCTGTTTATTCACGTAATGGTAATATTAATTCGTAAAATTGGGATATACAATTGCACATGCATCTAGGAATATAGTACCTAGAAAGGGATATAAAATCGGTATGTTATGGGTACACCTACACGTTTTCATCCATTTCCCTCCAATGACATTTTTTTCAATTTGAATTTCTTTGTTATAATCCTAGTCAACTTTACCCGATTTTTCCAAATCTAAAACACTTATATAAGAAAGTTATTCATCTATGATTAAGAGAAGGGAATTCTATTTACTTTTAACATATCATTATAATGAGTGAATACTAAGAGCATTCATGTGAAAATGTACTCCAAGACTTCCTTGAGCTTCGTGTACTCTACATACTCATTTTAGAGAAATCATCGACAAAATTTGGAAATCATAAATAACGAGATCATCCGAAGTTAAGATAGAATAAGGGTCAATTACAAATATATTATTAAAGCTCATGGTTATTAATTTGGTTGCATAAATTCTAGATATCTCATACTAGGAAAGAATGCCACATTGTTCAATCCCTCTTCGAGTATTAGTGACATACATTGGTAGTGTGTGAGGGTGGCCAAACCCCAACTAGTGGTTGTTTTTCAGACTCTCTCACCATATAGGGATTTGAAGATTCAATCATATACATAACAAGCATCACACAGTGTCAAAGGTCCTAATTGGATACATGAACAAATTAGGAAGCATCACATAGACCCAAAATGTTTCAGGAGCTAAGATCATAAATGGACATAATCATACGAAGGTCCATAGCACCCATATTCCTTGGTCTATATCATACACTTTGGTTCAGAAACTTGCAGAAAATTACAAATACAAATCTCTATCGTAATGGTTCCATCCCATTTTAGTTATTAACTTGATCCATATCATCACACTCTAGAGTATTATCTAAGTCACTCTCTATTTCCCGTTTATAGCAATTTATTTCATTATCTATCACTATTTGTATATTCATCCATGTACTATTTCTATATGGCTACAATTACCTTTGGAAACTAATTGACTAAGATGATATACCATTGGTTACAAGCCCATATCAATTACACCATTTAGGTTAAATCATTTTCTCGGTCTCGTTATTGGGTGAACCATAGTTTCCCGGATCCCTATGTATTTGCAATACAAATATATTTGTATTCTTGGATCGCATGTGCATATTTATTCTATGGATTACTGTAAGATTGTGCAAAACCATAATACCCTTCCATCTCCCATAGCTCCACATGTATACTATGGTTATGATTATTCTAGTCCATCCATGAATCATGTTCCTACAAGTTATGGATATCATGCATATGTTGAAGATAATTGATATGTCTGCGAACAACATATTTACATATATCTAAGTTGTTTTCGATAATATCATATTTTCCATCATGTCTCTTAGTATATTGTAAATATAATTTAATTACGAAGAAAATATTGATACAAATTTTATGTACTTATGAAGTTACTAGAAACGTTTATCTAGATAATATATATTTTCTTTAATTTATTTTATTAATATCATGCACTCATTTTTATGTAAGTATGAACATGATGGTAAGTGTATTCTAAATAAACAATGCAAAAAAACACGAGTTAAAACAATTTTATAATAATATAAGAAATATGGTTGGAGGGAATTAATACATGTATGATCTCTTAATATAACTCACATGCGAAATCACAGCACCCCTGGGACTCTGTAACTCGATGGGTTGCAGATTCTCAGTATGATTGCATAACATGGAGCTTTTCCCAAGTGTGGGACCTTGCGAAATCGGAAAAGCTCTCCGGATGAAGGCCGGTTCCTATTCCTCTGTTCAGATGCACACGTAAAAATGCAGAGGGTCTACTCAAAACCTAATCTAATTTTCCAAGGAGACAGGGGTAAGAAAATGCAGAAAATAAAACCTAAACTAACAGAGGTGATGCACCGAGGAATGAAGAACACCTGTCTTGCCAATAAACACAGACCATAAAAATGTAATGCAAGATCATGCACAGATAACCAGATTTACAGTGAAAGATCAAGAAGATGCAAATAAACACTGAGAGGGTTGATAATCATCCACAGACATGCATTAATTTGCTCCAAAGATTGATACAACACACTGCAAAATGCCAAGAGGCAAAGCTGCATTACAGTTTTAAATGGGAGGTTTTAACTCCACAGATTCACCTGCCAAAGAGAAGAAGGGAGGGGCAAAACAAGAATGTCCAACCTTTAGAAAGAAGCCCCTCCTTACAATTTATAGGAAGAATGAGAGAGGGAAGAGAGAGGAAGTCCAAATCTACCCCAACCACCTCAGGTTGTATTCAATTCATCTCATTATGGTGGTAGGTGAGAACCCTAGCGACCCCCAAAAGTGGCGAACTGTATTTTTAATTTCTAAGAATTTGTTCTCACCCAATTAAAGATATCCAGTCGTAGTTGGATAGAGGACCTCGTAGGATTTCCGAAAAGTCCAACCTTGTGTGAATCGGAGCTCCCAGTCAAAAGTTATGGCCATCTGAATATCTGCGCCAGGGTCTGCTTCCTGTCAGCGCTCAGAATGTTGCGCCTCCTGAAGGTGCGCCTTGGCGCATCCATATGCATGTTGACAATCCTTTTCGTGTGCCAAAGGCGCAAATATGTTTGTGTCGACAACCCTTTTTGTGCGCCAAAGGCGCATTCATTTGCATGTCAACACTCTTTTCTGTGCGCCAAAGGCGCAAATATGTTTGTGTCGACACATGTTTACGTGCGCCACTTTACCTGCGCCAAGGGCGCAACTTTTTCCATGTCAACATTCCTTGTTATGCGCCATTTCCATGTGCCATGGGCGCATCCTTTCTTATGTCGACACTCATTTCTGTGCGCCACTTCCGTGCGCCATGGGCGCATCCTTTCTTATGTCGACACTCATTTCTGTGCGCCTCTTCTCGTGCGCCATGGGCGCATTCTTTCTTATGTCGACACTCATTTCTGTGCGCCTCTTTTGTGTGCCATGGGTGCATTCTTTCTTATGTCGACACTCATTTCTGTGCGCCACTTCTGCGCGCCATGGGATGAGGTTTGAATTTCTTTGATTTCCATATTCTTCCGCTTGTCTATATCTACCCGGGGGGAAGATATATACAACAATAACCATACATAAAATTGATATAAATATTTAGATAATTTCTATAAGAAATTGAATTTAATAGTAAAATACATCATTTATATCATATAAAATGGTGTTAAATATTATCTAAAGCATAAAAGAAAAGAGACGAAAAACTAACAAATCAAGTACTAAATAATTGTAAAAACTTGATTGGTTTCATGCTTCATTGTAAATAAGGGTGGCGATAGATTGAGTTAGTGACAAAGGCATTTTGTGAGGAGTAGTGTTACTGCTTATCATCCTAGTGCTATGTCTTTGGTTCGACTCTCAATATGTGCTTACCAAAACCATTTTACCAAATAAATTATAGACTTGGGCTATGGAGACTTGGGTTCTTTAGTCTATTCGGTGAGGCTAATCGAGAACATATTAAGCTCTCCTTTTTCCTGTAAAGATGACGACCCGTAGCTGAAGATTCTTAGATCTGTCATTGAAAAAGCCAAGGCCATATTCAAATTTTGGATTGTTAGTAGGTTTCTCGGCCTTAGATCGAACATCGATTTTGTGAGAGATTGGTGTAGAAAGAAATGGGCTTGCATAGTCAAAGTCGGGGAACTTGTGGGTGAAGGTTTTCTATTATTTTTCCAAGATGATCTGGAGATGAAAAATGTGCTTCAAGGAGTACTTTGGTTCTATGGAAATGCCACTCTTAGCCTCCATTGCTGGGAACCAATATTGCCACATAACCTTACTTTTCGAGACTCTCCTATCTGGATCCACCTCCCCGCTCTTCCCTTAGAGTTTTGGGAGCCCAAAATATGTTTGGGGATTGCCAGATCTATGGGGAGGTTGATTGATGTTGATCCTACTACCAAGGAATGCTCTAGATTAATATTCTATTGGCTTTTAATTATTGTTCCTAGGGGAACCAAAATAACCAAAAGAATATTTTTGAATTCCCAGTGGTAAATGGGAATAGAAGATTGAACTGGAGAGCTCAATAATTTGCTACGTCAAGTGTAGAAGAGTCAAATATGATGTGAGGACTTGTTGTGGATATGAGGATCCTTTTATGGAGCACATGTTTACCCAGATGAATGATTAATCGAAGGAGGAGTCAGTTGATGATAGTGCTCAAGACAAAGAGGAGGGTGACACTATTTGCTAGCTCAAAAGAATCCCTACCGCTATAGATTCGATGAGTGACAAAGCTGATGTGATTACTTGGGTGGTGGAAGAGGTGGGTAGCTTTGGTGGTGATGAAGAAAAACTACATCGGTTGAATGGGCATGAGACAAATTCAAATTTTGAATCATGGCATGCATCGGTCGTAGGGATTCAAAGGAAATCTAGGGATTGGTCAAGGACCATTGGAGAGTAGAGATTTCAGGAATGAAATGATAGGTTGCTTGGTTGTTGATCTTGGGAGGAGAGATTCGTTGCATGGAGATAGGTCGGGGAGTTTATGGACTCATAATTGAATGGGGATGTGTGGACTATGATCCAACCCAAAAACCATGGTCATCATGTTACTTAGATTTACTCTCGAGAGACTTCTTGATTTCTCTTGGCTCATGTTTTTTTGACCTTTCCTTCATTGTTTTTGGGAGGATGCTTTTTTCTATTTTGTGATTGTGGTTGTCCTTTCTGGCCACTGGTCGAGGTCGTTCTTTCTTTTCCTTAATGTTATATATTTTTTTCTCCTTTGTATTTTTGTGGGTTTCTGGATCCCCTCAAAACCAATTTTCTTATCTTATCCAATAAGAAAATGCTTATTTCCTTAAATATAAATTTAGAAATTGAATTCACAACCAAAATATGTGTAACTTAGTCTAAAAACAATAATCATTATTGTTATGTGATGAATACGAACTATAATTATTATATGATAAAAAAACTATAAAAATGATGAAAGTGAGATTCAATCTCATCATTAGAAAGAAAAATTTCCTCCATAAATAAAACCAATGAATTACTCTTATAAATGAAGGTATGAAAGGTATCAAGTGACAGGTAACATAAATATAATACATGCTCAAAATGTAGGAATGCTTTATGAGTACATAAAAGATGATAACAAAATTGTATGATTTTTTTATTGATAATTGATGGAAAGGATCCATGGACCAAGATGGTAAAGAAGTAACAAAGTGAAGCTCACATAGAACTAAAAATAGACAAGAAAGAGCCAAACAAGCTTCACTCAAGCAACCGACGAAATGGGAAAAACCCTGAAGATACAAGACAAAATCAGCTGAAATACGAGGAGTGAGATCTTAAAATTATACGAGTTGGAGATGAAATCTATTTTGAAGATGCTCTTTTCTTATTCTGAACCATCATCTATTCCCCCTTATCATCTTCGCTAGATCCACACGGAAGAGTAACATCATTAGAAGAAATATGTTGAAACTTAGTAGGAGAAGAAGGATATTCCTTATCTTTAACCAACCCCTCTAAAACTTGGGGAATTTTTTCCAAAGGATGTGAAATATATTGGAGAACCTGAAAATAATACTCTACCATAGGGGTAGATTAAACCCTAGAGGTGATCTATTCAGACACCGAATCTTCCTCATAAAATGAAGGGGTTTTGATGATACAGTGAGAAGGAAGAGAATCCTTCCACCATGAAGAATTTTCCCTACTTTTACGCTTAGGTTACCCACACTCTTGTATCAAATGTATTGTTTGAAAACATCTATGACAACGAAAAGAAAATCTTTCGTAATCCAATCTTTAAGTCCAAATCCATTCACCTATTTGCAGATTAATCTTGTCTAGAAGATCAAGGGGAACATCCAACTCCACTAGAATTCAAGCATAAGAAGGATGCACCAATTGAGTGGTTGCTTCATCTAATTTTACATAAACTCCCAAATTGTTACAAATGGTTTCTACAAAGGATTCAGTCCATAATTACAAAGATAGACTTGGGAGTCTAATCCAAATGGGTAACCAATTGACTTAATCTTTCGAGAGGATCAAACAAAGGGTACCAGGTTTTTCCATAAGACTATGACTATCCCAAACCCAATTAATATCAAGGATAACATTCAGATTTTCACAAGATTCCAAAAACAATAAAATATGCTTTTGAGCATGGGTAGAGTTCTACTTTACCCTTAATTTTAGAACACTAGTTTTGAGAGATCTATTCATATAGTGAGAGAGTTTTCGACAAAAATAGTTAAAACAGAAAATGAGACCGCATTTTGCATATTCGTCCTCCTTCCTTTGAACTTGAAGTAGAAGATCCTCTTCGAGCTTGAGAAAATGGGTATTTAGTGAGGATTTGAGGTATTTCCTCTCAAGTTGAGCTCCTACGGTCTCTATAACTACAGCTACAAAGGAATAACTATCGATGCATTGACTTGAGCATCTTCTTGGTGTTTCAGATCTCACCGCAAATATCATGTTCCCTACCTTTCACCGGACTATACTCAAACTATGTTGTCGTTGCAAAGAAACTTGCCATCGCATGTTTCGGACCTACGCCATGGTCTTCTCTTCCTTTACACTTCACCATTGATCCCTCTATTATTTGAAGTATTCCACTGTCACTACTACAAGGGGGGTCATTTGAGACATTAATTAGAGACAAAAATATATTTTTGTCTCTAATTAATGCACCCCTCCTACTTTTGTCTCAAAAACCCTTAATGTATTTTTTTAATTAAAAAAACTCTCTAATATAATTTGAGGCGCGCGGCTTGCAAAGCGGGCGAACTGGGCGAAAAATCCTGAGGCGTGGAAAATGGCCAACAAGCTCGGGCGGGAGGGAAACAAGCATGCACTAGATGGTGCGGATTTCAGCGCGAGAGGAGGAGGGCGAGCTGCAGGTATCCGCCGTTTTGCCCTGTTTTGTTTTGTTTTAGTGAGCATTTAAGAGATTTATGCACAGAAATGGCCGCGATGGTTTGGTTTTCGACCTGTCCGGCCCTTACAGGATTCGAGGGTATATTTTGTGGCAGCTTCTAGGGAACATTTCTCAACTGCCATTTTTTAGATCTGTCTGATATTAGATCTTTGCTTAGCATTCGTATTTCAGATGGCAAGGGGTTTCTGATGTATTTTGTAAAATGTAAGATCTTCGGCCAGATTCCTAGAAATCTTGGATCACCTCTGCAAGAAAATGGGTACCTCTGCAAGAAACGGGTCAGGCCTTCCATAGGTGTACAGGATTGAAAGTACCACAATCTTGTTGTCTTCTAATTCGAGCACCACCGATATACTTATTAATTAGATTTTGTTTTCTTGGCACAACTTTAATTTTTATAAGAATCATTATATTACCTTGTGCCGTCGATAGTGTGCTCAGCTGGGGTGTGTCGGTGGCTGTATCTTTTTCCCTCTATTTCAATACTGCCGCCTTATGCTCCACTTTATCTGACATGGTATAGTCAAAACAAAACAGTCTTTATTTGCAATGGGTTCTGTAGCAGTTGGAACAGTACTGCTAGGAAAGCTGTTGTTATTATCTCCAAACAATCATACAAGATCTAATTGATAACACTAAACTAGAGTTCCTATATTCTACTAGCTCTGCCCCAACCAATGACAAAGTTAAACTCAATCTCTTTAATCCCCAACAAGCCTATCTGGCTGGATGGTCATCCTTGGGAAATAACTTACTGTACCTAATTATTTCATATCTGGATTCACCTCTTTGCAACAGGATGCATGATCTCAACACACTTAGTTGATCCAAATATTGCTTTTTATTTACCAAAATCTTAGCAAATGCCAAAAATCATTTAATATGTCAGGGCTTCCAGTTTAATATGCATTTTTATCATGCATATTAAACTGAAATCTGAGAGCTCGTGCATATTATTATTGTTGTTTACTGAGCTCTGAGAAAGCTGGAGGCTGCAGTCTGAAAACATGTTGTAGGCCTGATCCCCATTATTGTTGTATATGTCTTGCATTGCAGTCGAAGCATGAGCTTGGTCAGACTGATACTGGGAGTGCTTAGATGAATCACTGGTTAAGTCTGAGAATCCATTGACGTGCATATGATCTCCCACAATGCTGGTATTCATTGCTGAGCTGTGATCTAAATCTCTGCTGAATGCAGGTGCAGGTGCCTTGCCATAAATTTGATCCAGTTCTGATGTATGAATGTGATGAGTTTCTGCATCATCTAAAAACTGAACACCTACAAATGCTCCTCCCAAGAAATCTTCCAGCTTTGGGCGTTTCTGATCATTGTTGTTCGCATTCATAATTGCTTCAGATTTCATGACTTCTGACTGATTGCTCAATCTCTTCTGATGCCATTCTGCAACAAAATTGTACATGAAAAAACAAATGTTAGGGCCCATTCTGCAAAAATAACTGTGTATGACAACCTTAATGTTAGGGTCCATAGTTTACTGGGTATCACAATGTTTCTGTCAAATCAGTCCAATAAGTTATGTATCACCATAATCATGTTGGGAGTCATGTACGGAGATACCTGACCTGCACTGGTAATATATGAAAAGCCTAATCTGAACCAGTACATCATTCTAGTAAGGAAGCCCTAATGCATGAATACAATATTTCTTTCATCATCTTAACAGCAACCCATATGAGAAATATAAGAATGACATTCTAAACCGTTTGGAGGAGATCATATCCTTGTGTCACAGTGCAGTTACACACATTATAACAGTGTAGCTGATTACAGACTAAAAAAATCACAAACGTTGTATTCTTTGCAGGAAATCAAATCGTTGCCACACCCATTGTAATAAACCCAACACACACTTGATTGCGATGTATCAACATCCTTGATTGCGATGTAAAATAGACCTTTAAACAAATTTTTGTCCTGCTTCAACAAATTGATGCCATTCTGGAACCGGCTGAATGCAGATTCTGTGTCCTTGTCTAAGTGAAAATCCTGTTAAATACCGGAAACAGGTAAGAAAGAAAGTGTACGATGGATGGGTTATTCATATTTTATTTTTCATAAAATGGATTCCCCCCTCATCTCAACTAAGTACATCTTATCAAAGCAACAGGATTTAAAACAAAAAACATTACAGAATTTTAAGGCCACAAATTGCATACCTTTTTGTTAAATAGTGTAAAATTGCTAACAACAGCGTTGAGAACAGAGAGGAGCATATCCTCCTGTTTGCTTCGTTCAAAGCTGCCCAGTCCATCAAAGTCTAAGAGTACATACAAGTACCTGCTGTCCCCCTAGCCATCTCCATTTTCACATGTTGTAATTGTCATCCAGACACCATCAGTGCACCTGCCCCCTGCAACATCCAGAAGAGACTCTGAAAGATGGTTCAGCAAATATGACTTTCCACTGCTCTGCTTTCCCATGGAGGATATAACCTTAATTTCACCCTTCCAGCTATGTTGAGAACAGCATCATAGAAGCCAAAGCGTATAGAATTAGCAAGCGATACACTGTCCACGTAGCTAATATCATGGGGTATTTGAAGTCCATCCTAGAGAGCTACCATGGCATTGTTTTCTGCACGAGCTATTTGAACGGGCATGAGGCATACAAGTTTGCGAACCCACATTCCCATTTTCACAGGGGTTTGTTCCTCTGCTGGAACTGATATCAGGTAATTCTCTACATTGTCGGTTAGGAATTGAATCTTCATATTTGTAAAATCTTTATCTTTACCTGCCTTAAGTTGTCTAATAAGTGCTTCTAAATATTTGATGCATGCCTCTCCATAGCAGGGAGCCGATCTGCTGCTTTCTAATACCACTTTGAACGTAATGCACTTCTTATAATCTGGAAACAATGCAGGAGTTGTAGCGAATTTGTCAAAAATGTGGTATATGTATCCTAAATAGGGGCAGGAACCAACAATTCATGTTTCTTCTCTTTCCAGTTCACGAGAATTGTTATGGTGACTTCTTGAATCGCACAACTTCCCTAGCTAAAGCAGTTTTCAACACATGGGAAGAAATAACACCAAGGGCATCTGCAGGACTGTATAGTAAAAGTTGATTTTGTGATCCGAAGCTCGTAAATTTCATGTCGAGCAGATCCAAATCAGATAAATTGCCCGCTTGTCCATTCAAATGAATGGTCTTCAAGTAGCTCATGTTATCACCCAAAACATAAATTTCTAACATGACCCCAGGACTTGAATGTCTTCTTCCGACAAGGTGCTCATCAACATCATTACCTGAACATTGGAATTGCCTGAACACAATGAAGAAATAGCCGTCAGCAGAGATGCATGCTTTAAAAGGAGGCCACTGCATCGGAAGAGAAATATGCTTTGCCTTCATCATGGATTTCTACTACTCTTGCCCTGTTTCCGACATCAACCAAGAGCAGCTCCATTTTCCATGGAATTAAATGCATCCATGTAATGATCTTGTTCCCCTTATATGATTCAAGATTAACCTCAACACCAGTCCAATAGACCTTCCGAAATGATTCATCAAACTTGTATATTACTATCTTGCTCCTTTCTTTTCCATATAGAGCCATATAGCGTGTAGATTCATCTAGAGCCAGCAAATCGAACCCCCTCCTAAATGTATATATAGGACAACTCGTGTTATTCAAGTTGTAGCCGACCTTGGGACATCGGTATAGATACAGGCAAGAATCTTTGAAGTTGTGAATAAAAACCATCAACTCGCCGGACTTGAGGACTGCGACTTTTAATAACCTTTCCTGTTCAGGATTGATGGCTACTAATTCAAGTGGCTCCCCACATGTTGGGACAATTGGATGCGTCTCAGAGTTGCTGTTCAATTCATTTAGATCCTTCTTCATAGGAGTTAGCTCACACGCTTTCCACATAACGTCGAACTGATGTTCCTCTACAGTTGACACCTTCACCTTCAGCTCCGCTTCAGAATTTGACCACCAGTTCAGCGGATTTAGACGCGACAAACGTTTAGTCGTAATTTCTTCAATAAATCTGGTCACTAGACTTTCATCCGTTACCCCTGACAATTTCTTCTTCGAATCTTGTACAAATCTATCTTCGGGTTCTGTGTATTGCTTCTTCTTCTTGAGCACACTAGAAGACAACTCCTTTACGCTTTCCAAAAACTTGTGTTCTTGTTCCTTGTAGACTTGGCAACACACGATTTTGAGGGTATCATGAGATAAGAGCGCCTCTGGATCTATTGTTGATTGACTGGTAGGATGGACATTACTGAACTCTTGGAACAGACAATGAATCTCGGTCGGCAGGCTTCGTATGTTGCAAGTTGACAAATGCTCTTCCATAAATGTAAGAGCCAAATGCTCGTTATGAATCAACAAAAAGGCAGTGAAAGCAATATTTCTTTCAAGGTTCTTTAACTCGATGGGAATCATGTTTTCTACCCAACTACGTATTGATAAGAGAGCAGCAGTGTTATTAACAAATTGAACAACCCCCTCCACTTGTATTTTCGCATAGTCCCCCCTGTTAATGAGTTCAATTTTAAGTTTCTCACCTGAAAGGGGGAAGCCTGTAGTTCCGTTGGTAGGTCGTTGAAACCACGCTTTTCCATGGATCTTTGCTGAGAAGAAGCACTGACTGGAGCACTGTACATTTACTTCTTGTTCATAACGAATAAATGGCAATGTTTGCTTCCTTTGGAAAGGGCTTTCAACGGTAATCATATGCTCTGCATCGCTACAAGTAAACTTGAGGTCGGATTCAACCACCAGCAACCTCTGATCTGCATTGCAGAAGTCGTCCTTACCTGTTAAAATCATTGAAAGCTCTTCATGCAGTTGCTCAAACTTGTCGGCATCGATGTCCATTGCAGAGCATAAACGTCCGTCTTTATTTTCAGTGCTAGCAAAAACTTTCATTGCCTTTATGCTCAACAAGATTAGCGATGCTTGGACAATGTATGCGCTCATACTTCAGACTTACGAAAAAAACATTTTTTCCACTGTACAAAAATAACAAAATTTGTATATTTTCACTGTTCAGGCTCTTATCTTTTGAGTTTGGGAGGTCTACTTGATGTTCCTGAAACAGTTCTCTAACCCCCAATTTTCTTATAGGTGGGAATTCAATAGGGAAGCCTTCTCTGCATGCTCTGTCCTCAACCAAATCTTTCATCGTGTCACTCCATATTTTACTGCTGGAAGATGATTTGTCTCATCTTTTCCTTTTAATGTTTTTGTCTGCAAAGTTTGTACATAAATATGTGCTGCAGTATTGGGAGGGACAAGTTTGCATAGTTTTACATCTCTTCTCCAAGATTTACTCTGTACAGAGCTATAGTATGATTAAAATTTCAGTTTTTATTAGTTACATTATTCTTTGTGTGTGTGAATGTATCATATTCACTTTATGGACTGTTGGTTGATCATAGCTAACAACATAAATTTCACTTCTGTTTATAGCACATAAGATTATGCAATGTGGATTAGAGATTGCCTCAATTATGTGGAACATACTAGAGGCATGTCAATGTGATGTAACAACATCCAGGTTCACAAACAATTCTTTATCATCCAAAAACATTTAGATCCACTTGAATACAGACTTGTAGAATGCCGCTCCACGTTTGAGCATGCCACTCAAACCTTAGTGCCTTGACTCTTTTTTATAGAAGCCACAGATGCCTACCCAATCTGCAAAGGCTTAACCTTGTTGCGCAAGCCTATACTTAGCTGTGCATCACTATTTGTGTCGTATGAAACCTTGGGACCTTGTCTCTTGTTGTGCAACACTTCTATCTTGCATGTTGAAGCCACGAAGCCTTGCATATGCTGCCCAAGCCTTTTTCAATGCCCTGATGTATTCTGGATGTTGCCTAACACTGCTGATGTATTCTGGATGTTGCCTAACTCTTTAGGCTTGATTAATGTTCCTCGTTGTTAGTATAGTTTTAATGTTATAATACATTACAGCTGAGCACACTGTAACTTATTCTCGGGTTTGGAAAATTCTAAGATCAGAAATAAAAGCTATATTCGAAAAGATTAAGTGGAGTAACACAATAATAAAGTAGAATAATCTCTTGTCATTATAATATATAATCACAAGATACGTGCTTTGATAAGAGGCTTTTCTGCCCTCCTTTCATTTGAGAAAGGAATTAAAATATTTCATGACTTGTACATTTGGGCAGAGAAGCCTCTTATCAAGGCACATATTTGGTCATTAGATATTATAATGACGGAGCTTGTAGAGTATAAATTGGATTGATCTTTGGATCTAGACAATGAAAAGCAATCTACTTTATCTCTAATGAAAACAAAGACCTATGATAAGTTCCAAGATTCAAGTTTGCTTCCAAGTTAACCTTGTAACTTATCATAGGTCTTATTGCAACATGGTTTTGAATATGTGGACCTTCTCATGCTATTTTGTTTTCATTTTTAATAAATTAGATTGCTTTTCCTTGTCTAATTTCTTCGTCTGTTCTTTTTTCTAGGTTTCATTGTCTTCTCTTGCTCTAGTTGGTGTGGGTGGCTTTCTTTGCAAGAAGGTAAGATAAGATGACATTCTAGTCCTAGATATATTGGTAAATAATTAGAATGTGCGAGATACTTTTATTCATTTTTTAAAAATATTTTCTTTATTATTA